>CM053505.1:98945986-98991664 GCA_028627145.1 Eidolon dupreanum
GCAGCTCCAGCCCCTTCCAATTAGCCGAGTCGCGGATCCCCTCTGCTGGGAACGGCTTCCCCCTCCCGCGCTCTCCCCCACTCGGCTCCCACGTGGGGAGCCCCGCTCCCAAGCCCGGCTGCCCCATTCACAGCGTTCTCCTCCATTGTCCGCGGCCTGTCACTCACGCAAGGCATTAGCATTTCTAAAGCCCACTTCTAGTCGCCGCTTTGGCCTCGGACGAAAGGGGATCCACTTTGAAACATAAATTTTGGGAAGGGGTGCTTCCTAGGTAGCTAAAATAGCTTACCTTTAGGTTCTTAACTCTCTGGGCCTCAGTCTGTTTGCCTAGGAAATGGGGAGAAATGTTCTTCCTCATTTGGAGGCTTAGGACACCAGGAATTTCTCAGCTCAGAGAAGTCGTTGAGAAATGGGGTGACCTTCTGAGACCCCAGCATAGCCGCCTGTTCCCTCTCCCTGGGTTTCTTGGGCCTTGCCAGTCTAGAGTCTAGACCCTCCATTCCCCAACCACGTGCCAGGGGAGATATCCAGTTTTGTTACAACTGATTCTCCTGCCCTAACGCAAGCGGCCTTTGTTAAGGCCCTGGCAGGATGAGGCATGAATGGGGGTGACTTCTTTGCCCTGGCATCTGAAACCTGTCTGAATAACTTGGGTGGAGAGACAGCGCCACCCAGTGGCTGCTTCAGCTCTATGCCAATTTTCCTGGGGGCGGGTCCTTGCGTATCTGGCGTCAGGGCCCCCAACTGGGAGTCTCAGCAGAGAAACCCTTTTTATTTGTGGAAATTCATCTGCACCGGTTTAGCTGCTTCAGATCTAAGGCTAAATAAAGAGCCGGCGGTTAGAGTCACAACTGGCTCCGCTCACCGTTGGCCCCGCCCCTATCGTTCCATTGGTCTTGCAAGAGCTTCTGCTCCAGGTTCTGTTGTCAATGACCAGAATTTCCCCTCCCTGGCCCTCAGTTTTCTCCATCTGGAAAATGGCAGAATATTCCCCCTGGCCACCTTCAGCTTTTCCTGGTGGACTTGGGGGAGGGTGTGGGTCTGAGGGCCAGTCCTTCAAGTCGGTCCACCACCGGACCCAGAGAGTAGGCTCTGCCCAATCCATACTTCCCAAACCCAACCTCTAGCCTTCCGTCCCCGCCTGGAGACCTGGGAGCTGCTGACCAGGGCCTGGGAATACTAGGAAAATGGGACGCACCCTCCCTGATGCCTGCTTTCTTTGGTTTCAGTGCTGGCCACTCCAGTCTTCTTTCTTCCTACCCTCTCCCCTGCAATCACCCCTCAGTCTGCTGTGAGCCACAGGACAACAGCGTTCTTCTTTAAGTGTGGTAATGAGCAAAATGAGTCGAGTACCCCTGTCTCTGATGATGGTCCCCCCACCCCACTCCCCTCTGGAGCTCCCTCTGAGCCTACTCTGGCTGAAGCTGGCAATGAGAGGGAGGAAGGAAAGGAACCAAGAGTCAGCCATAGAAAATTCAGGTGCTCCGTCTCCATCCCCCTTTTGGCCTCCTCTTGCAGGTCATCCCTCTGTCTGGGCAATGGGACAGAGAGGAGGCAGATTGGTACCCAAGCCTCTTGTGTCTGGAGTCTGCTTAGCCTCGGGGAAAACTGGACTGATGCAGAGTAGAAGGAGAAGGGAACTTGCGAGGGGAGGAGAGGGCATAGGTGTTCAGCTCTGGGATATACTGTGCAGCCTCTGAGCAGGGTAAAGCTGGACTTTTTCCCAGTCAGGAGGAGGTGGAGAGAAATAGCTAGAGCAGTCTCAGCAACGTGGGCCCACAGCACCCAGGGCACGGCCCTGCGAGCCTCTGCCTCCCCAGCTCTGCTCTGAGGGCTCTAGAACCACTGGGTCTGAGGTGCGGGGCGGAGCGGGGAGGAATGGCGAATTCAAGGGACATCTGCCTCTGAACTATTCTACTTTGTCTGTTGTTTCTATTACAGTTCCAGATAAGATTTTTGTTCAGAAAAAAAGTATTCTGCCACCAAAAAGAAATTTAGAAGGCCCTGATCTAACCCATCCCTACAATTTACAAAAGGGGAAATTGAGGCCAAGAAAGGTAGCCATGGCACCTAGCATAGTGCCCTACACCCACAAAGTCCTCAGTAAATATTTGTAGAAAGAACAACTGAATGCCATGACATTCTCTAATAATTTTACAGCATAACCAAATTCACTTTCATTTTACATACAGCCATGCCACCTTTTTAACCTAGCTGAGAGGGTTTCACACAAACAACAGCAAAGAAATTTGAGAACTTGCTCAAATGTTAGGGATTACCTAAGATCATTGTGAACTCTCTTAATAGAGCATAAACAAAGAGGCAATTCATAAAATTGGCTAATTGTCTTGACCTCTGTCCAAGCGAAGATGCACAGTATTCTTGTGTAAATTTTGATTCATTTCCACCATGGGTTTAGCATTACCTTGCTGATGTTTGACATGAACGAGAAGTAAAAAATGAGAAGCCTCCTTCTGCTTTGAAGTTGAAATGTGAAAGGTGTACTCATGAACACAAAGGTACAGTCACACCTCAAAAGGATGCCTTTGTCCAACTGGGCTCCTCATTGTCCCCAGCTACTACTTGGGTACTCTCAGCCCTCTCTCAGCCTCTGTGGGCCATTATGCACCACAGAGCAAAGACTGTGGTTGCGCAATAGCATGGATTCTTGATCATCCTCTGTAGACTACCCCCAGACAAGGGTTAAACCCCCAGCATTTTCTCTCTCCAGGCCTAGATGAATCTAATGAATCTAATGTTAGAAGCTGTTTAAACAGGACAGAATGGTCAAGAGAAGCAATCTACCAAAGATGAGAGTGTGTCTTCCAGAGGCAAATATAAATAATTGTTAAGTTAGGTCCAGGCTTGAATTATCCACACACCTGCTTTGCCCCACCCTCCCAGCTCACCTTCTGATGCACCCACCCTGTGTAGAAAAGTAGAAGCTACTGACTCTCATTGAATGTGACTTCATGCGAGCGCCTTTCCCCTCTGAGCCCTCAGTCTCTCTAACTATAAAAAGGGGGTTAAGAGTGAACCACATATCAAGAAACTTAAACGACTACCCATAGAATGGGAGAAAATATTTTCTCTTATATATCTGATTAAAGTCTAGTATCCAGACTGTGTAAGGAACTCTTACAACTCAAGAATAAGAAGACAAATAACCCAATTAAAAATGGGCAAGAGAAATTGGGAGAAATAGGCATTTCTCTAAAGAAGGTATAAAATTGTCAATAGCACACAGAGAGATGCTCAACGGCACAGTCACTAATGAACCACAAATCAAAGCCACAATGAGATATCACATCATACCCACTCGGTGGCTAGAATAAAAAAAATCAAAAATAAGAAATGTTGCTATAAATGTAGGGAAATCGGAATGCTTGTTCATTGCTGGTGAGGATGTAAAATGGTGTAGCCACTGTGGAATAGTCTGGCAGTTCCTCAAAAAGTTAAACATAGAATGATCATTTGACCCAGCAATTCCACCCCCAGGTATATACCCAAGAGAAATGAAAGCACACGACCATGCAAAAATTATAGCCAAAAAGGTAGAAGTGTCTGCAAAGTATATCAAATGGTGAATGGACAGACAAAATGCAATATATCCAGATAATGGAATAAAATGTGTCAAGGGAAAGGAATGAAGCACTGACACGCTACGACATGGATGAACCTTAAAAACATGCTAAGTGAAAGAAGCCAGACACAAAAGAGCACATATTCTGTGATTCCATTTACATGAAGGTGTCCAAAAGTGGCAAATCCAGAGACAGAAAATGGATTAGTCATTGAAGGGGCTAAGGGTAAAGGAGGATGTGAAATGGCCTCGAATGGGTATGAGGATTCTTTTTGGTGTGATGAAAGAACGTTCAGGAATTAGAGAATAGGAATGGTTGAACATACTAAAAACCATAAAACTATACATTTTACAGGGGTGAATTTTACGGGAAGTGAATTACATATCATTTGTTTAAAGACTGGACTATAGCAGTAGTTTACAAAGTTGGCTAAATCACACTACTCTGGAAGTATCCCACTTCCTGGTGACTCCAGACCTGAAAGTCTATTTTTAACATGCCCTAAGGTGGTTCACATGCAGCCAGAGTTGGGACCCACTGGACCAGCTGTAGCATTCTAGATCTGTCTGCATCTATAATGCAAGATACCTGTCAACAGTTGCACACAGTCCCTGCCCTGAAACAACCAGACTTCACACCCCAAGAAGGACCTGTTGCATTAGCCACAAAAACAGATCCTTCTTGTGCTTCAGGGGCTGCAAGGGGTTTCCGACCCCTGACGCAGGTTTGCCTGTGTTGGCCTTCCCAGGTGTGTGTGTGTGTGTGGGGGGGCCTCCTTTCCCCTACCAGCCTTTTCCTCCAGAGTCTCCTTCAGCAGAGCCTGAAAGCCATTGCTCTGCTCTGGTGGCACCGGCACCAGGTCTGCCTAGCAGGCCATGCAGTGAAGAAGCTCAGACCACACTGAGGGATTTGTCGGGGGAAGGTGCCACAGGGATGACCCTCAGGTGCCTGCGAGACCCCCATGCTTGGGGCATTTAGGCTCTAGTGCCTGGAACAGACTCTGAGGAGGGGGCTCTGAAAGAGTGAGTGCAGGCCTAGCCTCCAGCATGAGGTACGAGCAAATGAATGGTCCTGGTCCCCTTCTGTGTGAGTGTGTGCACAGGACTAGTGAGGCTCCAGGCTCAGCTGTGAGCTGAGATGCCAAGGCCTTGCATGTGGTTTCTCCTCGCCTTGCAAGGCCCACATCAGACTCTCTCCTCACTGTATCCAAAAATAATGACATCCTTCCCACCCCATGGCTGACTATGTGCTAGGCCCAGAGCAAAAGGTTTTCAGATACTTCATTTCATCCTCACAATAAGCTTGTACACTAGGAAATACTCTTCTCACTTTACGTGAGGAATGAGGACTTCAAAGTTCACTTTTTCACTTCACTCATATTTATCGAGCACTTATTATGTGCCAGGCACTATGGTAGGCCCTGGGTCTACGGAAGTGATTGCACTCTGTCTCCAAGCAGGGAAGAAGATTTCTAGAAAGAGGCAAAGCTGGGACAGCAAGTCAGGTCCATGTGAGTCCACGAGTCCTCCTGCATCAGGCTGCCCACCTTGGCCACACATGCAGATTCCATCCAGCTGCCTGGGGCTGTCTGGTGGCTGCGTCTTTCCAGGACTGTGCGCAGGAAGAGCTTCCCCAGCATCAGTTTTACACATGCCACCATCATTACTTTTACCATAGTCTCATTGCACCTGTTTCAGTATTTAGGTGCTATTTCTTTTTAAACACACTCACTTCTGAAAAACAAACTTTAACACTTTTCTTGGTGTCATACTAAGCAATGCTATCTGTGAAATCATGTATATGCTGGTTGCATTTTTTTCTAATAAACCTTAAGATGAATATATCGCTATTGGCGTACACATCTTGGTTTAGGTGCCATGTGAAATCCTCTTGATACCAGCAATATGAGCACCATGCTTTGTGGAAACACCAGAAGAGAAAGAAAATATGACTCCCTTAGCTGCTTGGAGGTAAACTTGTGTGGAGACCATCTTTGTTGAGAAGCCAACTTGGGAACACTGCTTTGGGCAAGACCCTGAGTCTCCAGGGCCCGAAAATGGACCCAGTTGAAGGTCTGTTATTCCAGAAGGAAGAAAGGAGGGAGTGCAATTGGCAAGATGGTGGAAGCTTCCACACACTACCAGTTGACTCCTTCTCATGACCCCCACCATCTCCCATCTCCAGCCAAGTCATTCACCTCACAGGAAGCTTGAGGCAAAGAAGGAGGGGTCTGGGTCTTGGTGCTGACTGAAGAAGGCAGAATCTAGGCAGCAAACGATATGGATGGTACAAGAATCCTGGGGAGGCCTTTGGATTTTCTCAACTTTCAGGATCACAATGACTGCATAACCTCAGGCAGATAGTTTCATTGCGTCTCAGTTTCCTCATTCTACAAATGGGAAAACAAGAAGGCTTTCATTGTAGAGTGGCTGAGGATTAACTGAGACAAAAAGTATGAATGGACTTTAGTAAAGGCCCATCCAAATATTATCATTTTATGATCATGACTGTTCAAGAGATTCTATAAACATGCTTTGGCCACTTTGGTGTACGAGGCATCACTCCATGCACTTAGGTGGGGGGAAGGGAAGTGACAGGCATAGAGTAGTGTGCGAAGGTGAATACAGTGCACTCTTTACAGCCTAGAAGCAGAAACAGACAAGCAATTTGGGTTGGACCATATGAAAATTTTGGCCCACAACCCAGTCCTACTTATGACATCAGGCAAAGTGAAGTAATACAAAATGCAAATGGAGGAGAGAATGATTTTCACTCCTTGGGAGAATCACGGAAGGTTTCACTGAGGAAGCAACTTTTGAGAGAGTCTTGAAGAATGAGTTGGACTGCACTCAGCTGCTAACCCAGAAGAAAGGTCCTGCAGGACAGGAGTCGGGAAGAGTGTCAACAAAGGCACGGGGCGGGGGCAGATGGAGCCTGTTTGGGGGATGAGGATGGCCAGTGTACCCAGCCAGCCGAATGCTTTGCAGAGGAGCCTGGGGGGCTCAGCGAGATGGTTATGGAGGGTCTTCGGAGCATGCTTTGCCTTCCCTGGAGACTTGATGGTTGCCCATCAGCAAACAGGGGAAACGATCATTCCTCCTGCTTAGCGGGGCAGGTGGCCCAAAGTGGCCCAAGCAGCCTTCCCACTAAAGGCTGAATGGCAGCAGGAGAAATTGTGATCAGGCAAAGAAAGAACTTTCTGAATGTGAGCTGCGAGGCCTGTTCTAGAACAGCCAAGCAAGGCGGAGGAGTCTCTTCCCCTGGAGACCTTGAAAAATAAGGGAGATTCTCATCTGTCTGGTTCTGGAAAAACTCTGCCCAGAGGCAGGGGGCTGGACCAGATAACCCATTTGGGTTCTTTCCAGTCTACAGCCTTGATGATCTCATTGTTTCCTCTTTCTGAAGTTGGCGCTGCCTCGCCCCAGCTCAGACTCATCGGGATTATTATGTGTCGTGAAGGATCTCCCAGGACCCCAAGCCATAGCTCTTCCGGTTGGTGACTCACAGCCTTGTCAGCAAGATCATCCCAATGTCTAGCCTCCATCCTCCTTGCTGTAGCCTTGAGTAAGCTCAGCATTTCCCTTTCTAGCTTCCCTGGATGGTGACAAAATGCTAAGTTATTAGCCTTATATAGCCAAGACCTTTGCTGTTCATCTAAGGGCAAGGATTAAGTAAAATAACATTTCTGAGGCACTTCATATGTGATTCCTATATACTCCTTATTGAATGAATCAAATGCGAGTGTCGTGCGCAGGGAAATGGAGGCCCCAAGATGTTAAGTTTCTTGTTGCTTACCATTACCCAGCTAGTAAGAGCTAGAACTTAAACTGAAACCTCACAGATTCCATAGGCTGCACTGTCCCCTCCTTATCATGTTACTTCTTGCTGCACTGCTCAACCTCAGTTTCTGTAAGATGGGGCTAATCCTGTCTGCCCCAGAGTTACCGGGGGGATTAGAAACAAACATACTGTACGTAGAGTGATGTGTAAGTCCATAAGTACTGGGCAGATGCTACATAATTATAACTCTCAAGCCCTGCTTGGTTCTCTGGGCTTCTGCCAATACCTCTGAGAAGCTGTTTCTGAGGGAAGCGCACAGACTTGACCCCTCCCTTCCTCCTCACACACCTTTTTTCTGCCACAGCTTTTATCGCACTACATTGCAGTTCCTTCTTTAGCACATTTGCCTCCCTAATTCAACTGTGAGCATTTCCAGGACTCAGTGTTTGGCACGTAGTAGCGCTCAACAAGGGTGGCTTGAAAGTGTGAATAAATGAATGATGCGGCCTTACTCTCCTCAAGACCTTCTTGCCCACTCTACTGCCCTCACACTGCCAGGGCACCAACCAAACCGCTGTTTGTGAAACGTTCTCTCTGTTTCTCTACTTCCATGCCTCTGCCCATACACACTATTCCTTCTACCAGGAGTGCCTTCCCTGTCCAATATCTTCTTGTCAAAGCACGCATTCTGCCCCCTTCATGAAGCTTTCCCTGGCCACCCCCTGTCCAAACCCAGTGATCTCATTTTCCCATGAGCCCTCACTGCAAGGAGAGGGTACCCTATACAGGACTCCTTAATGTCCTCTACCTTCTCAGGCAGTCATTTGCATCCCACTGTGTGACTTAAGGCAGCCCTACCCCTGCTTTGGGCCTCAGTCTCTAATCTGTACAGACATGTTCAATGACTCTTCTAACCCTGCCATCCTATGACCTGGCTTCTTAGGAGGAGTTCAGGCAGGACAAGACACTGAAGAGCCCCAAGTGGAGCCTTCAACACTTAACAGCATGTGCCCAGCTCCCAGGCCTGAAAATCAGCTTCTCAGATATTACAAGTTAATTGACTTGCTTAATAAAGGGATAAACAAATATCTACTTAACGTGATTACTGTCAGAGGCCTGAGCCACGGAACCTTTCCATCATTGGGGTTTTATTGCAGGAGAAGCTAATTAGCTCCAATTAGACAACTCCCAGGTGTGTAAAGCAGAGGCATGGGAGAGACGAGGGGATGGAGGAGTTGAAGACGGATGGGGAAGGAGAGGGAAGGCACTCTGTTCTCCCCTCTCTCAGCTGCTTACCTGCCATGGCCCCCCCCGTGGGACTCCCCAGGAACCCCAACCTCAGTGACACCTTAGGCATCTCACCCATCTAGAATGAAAGAAGGAAGCTTCTTGAGAACCTACTATGTGCACGAAACTGTAGCAAGCATATCTGCCTGATCCCATTTGATCCTCACAATGACCTTCAGAGACAGATGGGAAGACAGAGGTGCACGGAAGTTAGACTCCTCGTCTGAGTTCATACCACAGGGAAGCAGAGGGGCTGGGCCTGGATCCAGGTGACAGGCTCAGGGCGTCATGCTGCTCAACAAGGACTTGGATACACAGTGTCTTCCCTTTGCAGTGATGCAGCTTAAGGGCACTCAGCCAAGAGGTTTTCCAGGGTGGGCCAAACTGGGCACAGCAGGAACTGGCACGGTCCCTGAGAGAGTTGGTCATCTTTCTGTTCAGAAACCCCTGCTCCTTTGATTCAGATCAAGACTCTGGGCTGGGAATCCTAGATGACTCAGATCCCCCACCCCAGGGGTTCACATTCCAGTGGAAGCCTATAACATTTGAATGGCAAGTGATTTAAGTATAAAAATGTATATGAATAGATACATCTCTCTACCGTCATGTCATTCCTCTCCTGGGAAAATTTTCCTAGGTTATGAGGCCTTAAGTCAGCAAATTTGGGTTTCTTTCCAGGAGACTGCTAAGGCGTGGGGAGGAGCATGAATGGGGCCTGGATTTCAATCTAGGTTCTGCCGTTTATTAGATATATGATCTTCGGTGTATCCCCCTGCCTCTCTGTCTGTGCTGCCTCCATTCTAGACCTAGCATCATAACTCTTATCTTGACACGAAATCTCCTAACTGGCTTCCCTGCTTCTCTGGAATTCTTCACACCGTAGCCAGAATGAGCTGGCGGAACATGAGACAATTCATGTGATAACCCAGCTCTAAATCCTTCAAAGTCCTCACCTCTGTCTACCTCTCTGGCCTCATTTCAGGCCACAGTCTCTCAATCACAAGCTCCACCATACTGAAGTCAGTAATGGTGCTGGAAAAAATGGATTTCTACCTCAGGGCCTTTGTACTTGCTGTTCCCGTCAGCTCAGTGCTCTGATCCCAGCCAGTTGCATTACTGGCTCCTTCTCATTCTTAAATGTCACATCCTCAGAGACATATTCCCTGGCCATCCTATCTTAAACAGCAGTAACCCCTTCGTTCTCAATTCCAGTACTCTTGTTTCCTTCCAAACACCACAATTGGTAATTATTTTTTATTCCTTTAAAAAATGTGTTTATTGTCTGTTTCTTCTCACTGAAATGTAAGCACCGTTAGGGCAACGACTTAGTTTTTATCACTATTCTGTCTCAGACAGTGTTTGGCACAGAGTAGATGCTCAATACAGACTTGTCAGATAGACAGATGGATGAGTGGATGGTGGGAGCAGTGAATGAATGAACACTTCTTAAAGCTGTTGTGAGGATTAAATGAGCTAATGCATGTTAAATGTCTGGCACAGAGCCCAGCAAAGAGCACAGCTCAATAGCTAATAGTTGAATCTGCATGCGACCCACTGGTTGGCACCCAGCTGTTCCCTTAGCTGCCACACCTTAGCCAGCTAGTCCTCCATCCCACTAACCTGCTTATGGAAAGGCCTAGCTTCTTCTGCCCCAGAAACAAACCCCTTCTCTCCTGTAGGCAGTTGCTAAATATTGAAGAACTTTACAAGCACATTGTTAAACTATCAGTAGCTTAAACATGGCGGTTAGTGGCAGGAGCATTCACACCACAAAAAACAGCAAACTGTACAAATCAGGGCACCCTCACCCCCAAGAGCCAGTTTACCAGTACACCACCACTAGGCGTCACCACTGCTGGGCCCCCATTCTGTCAAAGTGCCCAGTCTATGTTCTCTGCCTGAGTCAAGGCTGCCAGCCTTCAAGGTCCAGATTCAGCACTGACTGTCCCCAAAAGCCAAGAAGCCCCCCTGATCTCACACCACAGCGATAACCTTGCGGACTGTAACAGTGTTCAGCAGAGACTCAGAGCAGCAAGTGGGCAGAGTGGCAGGGGTCTAGGACAGGGAAACAGGACCTCTTCACTTTGGCTCATGTCAGCCACTGACCTGCACTGTGATGTCGGGCCAGGCCCTTTCCTTTTCCAGACCTCAGTTGATCCATCTAAAATGATGACCTTCATCCTGAAGCTTCCTTCAAACTTCGGGATTCAAAGGGGTTGTTCATGGGCTGCTATGCAAGTGAGTGTTTATTATGTTATGCAAAAACTCTTATGTACTTTCAAAGAAACAATTCCTGGCCACCCTTACACCCCAAGGCTTCCAACCTGCAGATAATGATAGCTAGTATTTGCCCAGCACTTATTATGTGCCAGATACTATTTTAAACTTTTCATGTGGATCAACAAATTTAACTTTCACGACAATAATATTAAAAGGTAAATACTCTCATCAACGTCCATGTTACAGATGAGAAAGCTAAGGCTCAAAAAGTGAAACAACTCACCAAGTCACACAGCTGGGAAATAGTAGATTTGAGGTTTGAAGTAGGCAGGCTGATTTTACACTCCATATACCTAACCACTGTGCTGTACTACCTTGTACAGTTTCTCGGGGGAAGCAGCTGCCTCTCAGAGGCCCTGAGACCACCAATCAGACAGCTAGCTTTCCTACCCACAAGTGGACAGGTCTTATTGTAGCCCAGCTTTACCAACCAGCATAATGTCTTAGAGGAAATGTCACATCTAGCTTTCTCCACTTCCCAGCTACGTGAGCTTGGGTAAGTCCTTGTGCCTCTCTGTGCCTCAGTTGTCCCATCTATTTCACACAGAGCTCTTGCAGGAATGAAGTGAGGAAGGAAATTGTCACGTATTGAATGCGTCTGTGTGTGTTTAAGTAGCATTAAATCACTTTCTCTGTTTTTTCTAGAAGCCTAGAGAAAGAAATTATTCTCTCATTTTACAGAAGTGGAAACATATTCAGAAAGGTCGAAAACTTCCTTAAAGCCATGCAGTCAGATGGGGCAGAGACGGATTCAAACCCAAATCTTCATGTGTTTTTTTCCACATAAACTTTTAAAAATTTAGAACAGTTTAAGATTTACAACATATCAAGGTTACATGCTCTCTTACATGTTGATGCTGACAGAGATCACCTGGCTGAGGTGTAATTGTCAGGTCTCTCCACTGGAAAGATACTCTGCTGTCACCCCTTTCTATACTGTCCTCTTTAGAAGGAAGTCACCATGCACAGCCCACAGTTAAAGAGTTTGGAATGGGGAGATGTGTGCCGCCTCCTTGTAGGAGGATGAGCTACATAAATGATTTGCAATTCTGCATGAGAGACTTGCCTCTTCTCCCCCATTTATTTATCCAATCACTTATTTATATCGCTATAGTCTCATGGATGTTTGTTTTGTACTCTGGGTTACAATCCAACACTACATTATTTATTCTGTTGCTCACATTGTTCCAGCTTTGGCCTTCAGGAGCTCTGTCCGTTGGCTCTTGTGCCCCTTTGACATATCCCCATCAATGTGGCGTGTGTTTTGTTTTGTTGGTTTTTTTTTTTTTCCCTAACACTCCCTTCCCTTCTGGCACTACAAGATTCTCCAGGTTCACCTTGTATGTTTCTTGCTCCAGCTCTGAAATTGACCAGTTCTATGAGGAACTCTGGTTCCTTTTGTTGGAGAATAGTATTAGAAACCAAGATTTGGGCTCTGGGTGTGTTCCTTGCTACTGGGCCCTTGCAAGTAATAGAGAAAGTTCTATGTGTGTTAACTGGTATATGTACACATACCTGTGTTTCTCTGTGTAGCTATTATATCTGTATTAAGTTAAACATGGATTTACACTGATGTCTCCCATTCTGATCCATCACCATGTGTATGATTCCATCCTCCCCCTTGCTTATCTGTCCTCATACTCCAATAGAGAGACACCTGGCTCCTGCTACCTGCCTTCCGCCATTTGCCCTCATGCTTTCTTCATAGTCTTTCCTCCCTCACTCCTGCCAGGGTCCTGAAGCCTACTGGGCAGTTCCTAGGCTCTGTATCTATATCTGTACCTATCGATCAATCAATTGATCAATACGTAGGTAGATAATTTTTTTTCCTTAGGGCCTGCGTAATTCACAGACAGCCCTTCCTTAGAGCTTATACAGTTAAAAGCACAGAATGTCCAACCACAAGGGAGTTTTGAAGCCATGTAGCCCAAAACATTCCTGCTGTATATCTGTTATCTCCCCCTTATCTCAGAATCTGTTCTGGGCAGGGCATAAGCCTAGAGTTGCTGGGGATGGAGAGAGAAATAAGTCCTTGTCCCTGTCTTCCATTTTAGTGAAGGACACAGGCAACAGAAACTGTCACTTTGAATAAAATAATAAAAAGAATAGCAGTAATATCAATAATAGCTGGCACTTATGGAGCTCTTCCTATGCACCAGGCACATTGCTATGTGCTTTGTGTGCATCATGTTATCACCCACTCTCAATGAGCTCATGAAGTGAATGCTACCAGCATTCCTATTTTATAGAGGAAGCAACTCAGGCCCAGAGATGGAAAATGGCATACGTGTGATTCAAGAGTGTCCCTCAGCTCTGTCCAGCTCCACAGCCTGAGTTCTTTCCACCCTCAGGCTTTGAGCCTAGAGAAATGGAGGCCAAGTGGGGTAAGGCAACTTGCCCAGAAAGGGAGGACTTGAATCCAGCGCCCTCTGCCCTCAGCCCTGCAGGGAAGCTGCAGTGCTTTGCCAGAAAGACAGTGGCATACGTCCACGATCCTGGCTGTCTTCTCCTGTCATGGTCTCATCTCCTGGCATGGCCCCAGCCTCAGCCTGAGCCGGGCAGGCCATGTGGCTAGCACATCTCCCTTTCAGATCTGCCAGGCCTGCAGCTGGCCCACCCCTCGTGCGCCCCCTCCAGTGCCCAGCCCCCTCTCCTCGGCCAATGAGGCAACCCTCTTTCCGTTCAGCATCCCTGCCAGCTGGTGTGTGAGCCCTGTGCAAGGAGGCTGGGTTGCCATGGCAGCCATGAAGGGCTGGTGTGGAGGGGGGCCACCCTGGCGCAGGGCTCCTGACCTCCCTAGGAAGGGAGGCTGTGGCCCTGGGCTTGGTAAGTGCTTCAGCAGGTCGCCGCAGGCCTGCCCCCACCCCACCCTGGCCCTCTGCCCACACCGGGTGCATTTTAAGAGCTTTCACCACACAGAGAAAGGGATGAGCTGGGGAGGAAACATGCCCAGGCCCTTCAGAGCTCAAGTCCAATATAGCAGAACTAATTTGAAATGTCACTTAGGGCAGTTTTGCTCCCAGCCAGCGAAAAGCTGGTTTATTTACATAGTAGGCTGTGGCGGGAGGCCAAGAACCCCGCCACGCCAGGGCGTAAGGAATGGGTGGCTGGGAGCCCTGGCTGTGGCCCCTTGGCCTGGGCCTTGCTCAAAACCACCATCGGGAAAGTTCTGGAGGCAAAGGGGCTAGATCCAAAGACCAAACACATGCCACCCCCATTCTAGACAGCGCTCCCTGCTCTTGGGGCCCCAGGTCAGGGCAGGAACTTCTAGTGACTGCCTTGGCACCGGTTCTGTGCCAAGCACTCTGCTGCATGCTTGACACACTTTTCTCATTGAACTTTTGCCAAGTTCTGAGAGGAGGCATCATTATCTCTATGTCACAAGTGAAGAAACTGAGGCTGAGAAGGTTGTATGACCTTCTGGGGGGTAGACAGCCAATAAGTGGCAGTTGGGATTCCAATCCAGGTCACTCTGACTCCTGAGTCCATGCTTTCCCCTGCATCCATACTTTGTATCTTGAGTCCTTCGTTTCTGGCAGACTAGCCACCACCGAGGATGTGGTCTGTGTGAGCCTCTGGGCCTGTCAATTGATTGCCTTTTTAAGCCGAGTCCCTAAGGACCCTACCAGATACCCTAAAGAGCCACTGGTCTGAGGCTTGACAGGTGTGGGACAAGTCAGGGTGGGCTCTTCCTGGTGCCCACCTGTGTGCTTCTGTGAGGAGAACGGCCAGGTCTCTGGCTGAGGGAGGCACAGAAAATTAACAATCTTGTCTGTCATGTACCAGATATGTACTGAGCACTTACTATGTGCCTGGAACTGTGCTGGGAGTGCACACGTGAGAAACACATGCTCCCTGTCCCCACAGAGCTACCAGGCACTGTGTGCAATAATAACGCAAGGGCTAACCCTCACTGGTCTACACCAGCCACTGTTTTAAGCAGTTCATCTGGCTTAATGTATATAATTCCTTCAGCAAGGCTATAACATAACTAGTCATATTATCCCCACTTCTCAGATGAAGAAACAGAGCCATGTAGAGGGAAAGTATCTTGTTCAGGGCCACACAGTTAAGAGGTGACAAAGGTGGGGTTTGAAGCCAGGCAGATTGCCTTGAGAGCCCACACTCCCAATCCAGCATTCTCTAGAATAGAAGGAAGAGGGCAGAACACTGCCATGTGTCAAGTCAGGGTTAGAGAGCATGCTTTCAGAGGGCACATCAGCAGGCAAGCACAGGAGGATTTTGCCAGAGAGCCTTCCTAGGGCGGTTGTCCAGAAAAATTTGACCGCTCTATCATATTCTGTCTCTGTTAGTCTTAGGTTTCCTGTTTTGGCACCTTGTTGGAGACTGGAGGCTCAGCCGGCCAGGGGTTAACACTCTGAGGGGCCCACTAGAGAAGGGCCTGCTCTTGGTGCCAGGGCCCCGGGGAGAGGATGTGGCTGGGAACAGCTGGGAATCATTAAGGATGCAGGCAGGGCAGATTCAGGTGGGGCGGTGTGTGGAGAAGGCACAGAACCCAAAGTTGGGTGTGGTGGGCAGCCAACTAGAGGTCACATAGGATCAGATGGGGGATAGGACATGCTTGGCCCAAAGTGGGGAACCTGCTCTTTATGTGGTCCTCCTTAAGGCTCAAGATGGAGAGAGCAAACATCTGGAAAGAAGCTCAGAGTGTAAATAGAACTTGGGCTGGTGGGTGGATGAAGGGGCTGGAGTTCTTTCAGGATCCAAGCCACCTGAAGGGTGAGGAGTCCCTCATCCCCACTCCACTTTGCTGTGTGTCCTTCTGGGATTTTCCAAAGCAGCCCAGAGGGGAAGAGAGAACTCAGTGGCTCTAAGGACTAAGATGCCTTCTCCCCCTTCCCCTAGACCTACCGCAGCACCCACCAGCCATACATTCCCTCAACAGAAAAGAACACACAGGACCTGCCTTTGCAAGTACCACTAGCTCTGGAGAGTTTGATCCAGTAAATGCTTCTTGATCGAGAAACCCAAGGAAGAATGGGCAGGGGAGCAGCTCTTGAGTGGGTACGAGGCCTGGCCCAGCTCCCCAGGTTATTGGCTCAGAACTGGCACTGAGGCTGACTTGAGAAAAGAGGGCAACGCTAGATGGCATGTTGGTGTCAAAGCTGCTGACTTAAGGGGCCCGATTGGGGAGGAGGGGGAAACTCAGATCCAGCCAGAGATGCAATGAGTCTCACTGAGCAGGGGGCCTGTGGGACATGTCAGTAGAGGCCACTACAAGGGGCTCCGTGAAAGACTATGCCTGGTCCTAGGGCTCTAACCTTCTTGGCTGCTTCAGCATCCCAAGCAACCATGAGTGCCCATCACACAAGTGCTCTTCAGTCCATGCCACAGGTCCAAGAGCACCTCAGGTGGCTTCTAACAGACAGGTAGCCAGCAGAAGAAATAAGATGGCTTGGCCATTTTGAGTCCTGTGGGCCAGGAGTGAGGTGGAAGGATGTGGCTGGAGTGACCTTCAAGGTTCTCAGAAATGTCATCTAGTTGCCTCCAAGCCTGTGGGATGAATCCTCCAGGTCCTTATCTCCTTTGACTCCACTCCCCCACCTCTCTCTCACCGCTGCCAGGATGGTTTCTCCAAAGCCCAGCTCCCACCATGTTTGTCTGACTCCTGTTCCAGTGCCCTGTTCTCGTGTTCTTTACAGTGTCCACTTCTCTCTGCTCTCATAGCCATAGTCCAGGCTATTGACATCTCTTGCCTCTCAACTTCTCCATTCAATTATCAGTTGCTTGAGAGCAGGGTCCAGTCTGTCTGGTTCACCAGCAAAGGGACACAACATTGACCTTGAGTCAATAGATGAAAGAACAGGCTCTCTATGTCCTGTCTTTCCCCCTCCAACGCCTTCTCCATGCTACCACCAGAGGGATCTTTCCAAGCAAAACCCCAAGCATGTGACTCCTCTGCTCCAAACCCATCACTGACAAATTCCACCCACGGATTCTGCTTCTACGAATTTATCCTACAGCTATACATGCACACACGAACAATGACATATGCACAGATTATTTATCACAGCCTTGTTTGTAATTGCAAATGATCAGACATAACCTAAATGTTTGTCAGTTGGAACTTGGTAACCTCTTGGACAATAAAATACTGTGTGCCGTGAAAAATAATGAGGAAGCACTTTGAGTACTGACACAGAGTCATCTCCAAGATGTAATACCTGATGAAAAAGCAAAGTGAAGAATGGTAGCTATAATACAATTTATATAAAATAAAGGAGGGGAAGAATATATAAATGTCTGCCATCTATGTGACCTAGTTGCCTCTTGGACCTTTAAATTTTTGTACTGTGAGAATATATTACATATGGGAAAATATAAACTTTAGTATTTAAAATATAATGAAAATATAATATCAGACTGTAAACCACAATTTTTATCAGAACAAACAAACAAAACAGAACCTTCCATTGATTCCACCGAACTTTGGCCATGCTGTTTCCTCTGCTTAAATTGTGCTTCCCCTGCCTTCTAGCTTTTCTAAGGTCTACATCTGTGCTTTCCATTGCAGTGGGCACAAGCGAAATGTGCGGACTGAGCACTTGTAATGTGTCTAGTCACAGCTGAGATGTGCTGTAAATATAAAGTGCACACCAGAATTGGAAGCTTCACCATGAAAAATGACTGAAATATTGCATGATTTTCCTCTATGCATTACATGTTGATTTGATATTTTAGATTTATTGAGTTACAGAGATTATATTAATAAAATGAACGTCACCACTTTTTTAATGTGGCTGAGAGAAAATTCAAAATTACATGCGTGCCTCATATTTGTCACTTACATGATATTTCTATTGCATAGTACTGGTCTACATACAACCAGTCCTTCTTGGTCGCTCCCTGGTACTTTGCCAGCCCAAGGTACTTTGAGGGCTACCTCCTCTATGAAGCTACCCTTGAATCCCTTATTGGAACACCCTTTGCTGCCTCCTGCTTTGAAGCACTGAGCAGGGGTGAGCTTGGAGTCTGTGTGTGTCTCACCCATTTAACTGTATGTCAGCCCCTGGAGGGAGAGCCCAATTGCTTTCCTCTCTGCACCCTTCTGAATCCCTGGAATTGGAAAATTAAGTTCAAAATCTAGCTCTGCCCTGGAATACACTAAAACCCATCAACCTGTATATTTTAAATGGGGGAGTTACATGATATGTGAATTATGTGTCAATAAAGCTGCTATATCTACTTACAGGCTATGCAGCCGGGAGCAAATAGCTTCACCTCTCTGTGCCTTAACTTTCACATCTATCAAAGGGAGGTAATAATAATAGCACTTATCTCACAGTTGCCATGAGAATTAAATGAGCAAATGCACACAAAGCATTTCATGTTTTGCCCATAGTAAGTGCTCATTAAATGCTAGCTGTTATTATTCCCATGTGCCAAGCACTGTGCTAGTCATGTTATATACAGTATTTTGTTCAGCTCTCAGAAGCACATAATGGCATGCATGTATTACTATCTCCATATGAGGGATGTAGTAATGTAGTCCAGAGAGGTCCCACATTGATATAGATGTCTGTTGGCAGAACTAGGATTGAACCCTCGAGTTCTCATCTATTCCCCCTTTCACATGCCTCTCTACTCTCAGGGCATTTGAACATCCAAGGGGCAGAAGTCTCAGGCGGGCCTTCCCTGAGTGCCAGTGAGGTCTGAGGCAGTGTGTCAGGCCTTCCTCTAAGAGACACATCTTTGTACCTGTGACCAGCCTGGCAGGGGGCCTTCAGAGAGCCCTTTAGGAATGGAGGCTGGATCCAGGGCTGAGTCAATCCCAGAGCAAAAAGCATAGAGACAGTGGCCACTGAGCCATGCTGATTAAGAGGACGTGCATTCCTGAAGCCAGCTCTCACTTTGGACAGGTGAGGATTCGTGTGGGATCTCTTGAGCATCTATGAGATCCCAGGGGCTGCTCTGGGTGACTTTCTATGCCTTATCTTGTTGAATCCTCATGGCAAGTTCACCATTACTACCTCAATTTATAAATAAGGAGCGTGAGGCTCAAAGAGGTAATTCACCCATGGCAGAACCAGGAATCAAACCCAGGCCCCATTCACTCACCGACTCATTCATTACTATTTCTTTGTTTACTCATTCATCACCTATTAGGTGTCAGGGATACACATATGAATTAATTTCTGTGATGGGAAAAATGTTGAGAGAGAACAGAGGAGGGAGAAACACAATGACAGCTGGGAGGGGTGTGTGTGTGAAGTGTGTGGTGGGGGGACGCTGGCAGGCAGTGAATGTCTCTCAGACAAAGCATTTCGTGAAGAATAAATACAATTTCGCTGGGGTGGGGGAGGGAAAGGAGGAGACATTTCAGGGGAGGAGTGGCTCATGAAGGTTGGGAAGGCCTGGCAGAATGTGGATGATTGGTGGGTGGTTAGGCAATCCTGCAGCCTGCGCCTTAAAGGTCTTACATGGCAGCCCAAGGGATCCAGACTGGATCTGTGGCCTGGGAAGCCCCTGCGGGTATTCAATATGGTCAGTTTGATTTGGTAGAAAGAGCGCTATGATGGCTGGGTAGAGGGCAGATCTGATTGGCTGACCTGGAGGCAGGCCAGACAGAAGATCTCCGGAATAGGGAAGAGGTGATAGATAAACTACACCTGTGGCCCTGGGGACAGAGAAGAGAGAAGGCAAATCTCCCAAGACTTGTAGATTGGGCAGGAAGTCTTCAAGGCAGGCCATGGTTGGGGATCAAGGACAATTCCCAGACTCTGGGATGAAGTTTCCAGGCCCTGAGGCAGAAGCTTGGAAGAGGATCACACGTAGGCCAGCTGGAGCTGCATGCAGGTCATTCCATTGTAGAATGGCTGCATTTGGAGACCAGCAGTGAGGTCTGGCCTGGAGAGAGATAGGGTGAGCTGGTGATTTTCCATCCAGTGCTCCTCTTTCTATTCTGCCCAGCCGACCTCAAATTTCTTCTGCAAATGGCAGGTACCAGTGATGCAGGCCATCCTTAGCAGCAGGTAAGTCCCCATTGGATTTGGGGTCTAAGTCCAGTCCAGCCAGGAGGCAGTGAGGTGTCTGTAGGGTTTATACAAATGCAACAAGACTCAGAGTGGAAAGTGGACTGGACAGAAAGCTAAGAGGTCACTCAGCCAGCCCAGGTCCAGGCAGGATTCCTCCTATACCCGATTTCTACTAGGACCCTCCCCCTCCTCTATCATCTTCAGTCAGGGAAAGAGCTGGAAGAACTCTGGGTAGTGCACAGAAAGGACCAACTGGAGTGTGATTTGCATATAATTTGCATAAGACAATCTGTTCTCTGGTAATTTTCAAGTGAAAATGTTATCATCACTCCCTGGAGGGTCATTGCATGATTTTTCTTTCTTTTGTTCATCAGTACACACAGACTGCTCCAGGTCTGCCCTCCAGAAAGGCCTAACAGAGAGGAGGGCCAGCGATATTGGCTAGGCTCAGGCTGAGGACTCCCTTCTCCATAAACCATGCACACCCACACTTCTACCTCAGAGCCCTCCCCCAGGCTTATGCTACTGTTTTCCTCCCCCTAACCCTGGCTGCTGCCCTGCTCTGGGGCATCCCTTGGGGCCCAGCTGCTCAGGAGGGCCCAGGCAGCTCTCAGCACAGGCCTAGCTCAGGGGACACTTTCTAATAGGCGGATAATTGCCTCTGTTAATTGCAATTTGATTTTAGCAATTTTTCTCTAACAGCCTGGAGACCTCAGGCTCAGATATGAAGAGAAGATGCCAGGGTAGAGTCTGCAAGCTAGGGTCTGACTGAGAAACTGCCCACCTGCTGAACCTCCCCTAGGCTCTGCCCTTACTGGGTAGGGGACTGGGGCCTGAGCTGCATCTCACCCTATAGATAGTTCAGAACACCAGTAGCCCCCACGGAGCAGATTGGCAGTGCTCCTAGGAGGGGTTAGTAGACAGACACCCCAGAGTCAGAGCAGAAGCCCCATCTCAAAGCCTGGAGGGCTTCCTGCTGGAGCCAAGAGACTGCTGAAGTTCTGTCTCATGGCCATTATGTCCCTCAAACCCATTCCTGGGGCTACCATCATTTCTTCCTCTATATCAGCTAGCTCTGTTCTCCAGGGACCCTCAGAGCATGGCTTTGGAGCCCAGCTACTGATAGACCTAAGCAAGTTCCTTTACTTCTCTGTGCTTCAGTTCCTTGTTCTTAAGGTGGGGAAATAATAGTATCTACATGGAGTTGTCATGAGCAAGAATCCCCAACCCACAGGCCACAGACTGGTACCGATTCATGGCCCGTTAGGAACTGGGCTGCACAGCAGGAGGTGAGTGGCTGGTGAGTGAGCAAAGCTCCATCTGTATTTGCAGCCGCTCCCTAGCACCAGCATCACCGCCTCAGCTCCACCTCGGACCATCAGGCATCAGATTCTCATAGGATCCCCAGTCCCTGGTGCCAAAAAGGTTGGAGACCACTGGTTATAAGGCTCGAACACTGTGCCAAGCTCTTTACTGTGCCTGGCACATGTTATATTTTCTATAAATGAAGCTATCTTCTGGATTTTACTATTATCCATGTTTTAGGGGCACCCTGGGCTGGCCCCAAGGCCTACAGCCTAGAACCATATGGTTTTCTGGGCATTAAAGTGCTACCACGGAGGGGGAAGCACCCTAAGGTAAATATCCCCAGGCAGGACAGGCCCTGAGGTCAGGTTGGGGTTGGGAAGAGAGGCTTTTAGGCTGACGTCTCCGAGGTGGGAGCTGGTCCCTTGGAGATGGGGGCTCTGGAGGAGAGGCGAGCTTCTGACAGTTGCCCCATCCACTCTCCTCTGTCTCTGTTTACCCATGTGAACTAGCCATTCCTCTGCCAGAGGAGAGGACTTCTTGGGGGAAGAGGCCTACAGGGAAAATGGAGGTTTGTGGAGTCAGGCTGGGTCCTTGGAAAGGCATTTGTAGACAGGTGTACCTGGGTTCAAATTCCTTTTCCCACTTATCAGCTGTGTATCTGGGGCCCCTGAGCCCACCTTTCCAGCCTCAGTTTGCTCTCCTGCTCTGAGGATACCGTCAGTTTCCCACATAGGGTGGCCATCGGGATTAGCTAGAATAACACGTGGCAGCATGTAGGTAGGTGCTTAGTGAATAGCCATTTCCTCCCCACCCCGGTGTTTATGCATGTGCCGCCTGCCTCGTCCCACCCAATTCCTCAGCATGGAGGTGGAGGTGTCGGACACTGCCTTCCTTCCCACTGCACACAGGCCTTCTCTGTTGCTGGCAAAGAGAGGGGAGGAAGAGGGGGAGCATGCTGATTAAGGCAGGAGGACCCACCGAACAGAATTGCAGGCCCCCTACCTCCAGCCAGCCCCCAGTGACCTAATGTGGAAATAGGCTGCACAGACGGGGCCTTTGCTTGGAGTTTGGGGGTGGGGTAGAGCTGAGCTGAACGGTGGCCCAGAAAGGAAACAGAGGAGGGTCTGGCAGGGGTCTAGAGGAGCCAGGCATGTTAGCAGGGCAGGAGCTGGGAGATGTCAGGAGAAGGCCACAATTTCTGCTTGGTCCCAAGCTGTGCTGGGCCTGGTCTGGCCTGGCTTTGCCTGTAAAGGAGGTGTTGACAGAATGATGGGGTGGGAGGTCCCCAGATGAGGGCACTGGAGGGCCAGCATACTGGGAGGTGACTGCCTGCTACCTTGTCCTCGGGCTTCTGGTCTCTACTACCTATTGATTTGTGTGACTTGGAGGAAATCTCTTTACTTCACTAAGGCTCAGTTTTCTCTTCTCTAAAATGGGGCCGATAATGAACATGTGGAAAGAGCATGCATGGGCATGAGGCCCTCTAGATTCAGGGAAGTGGCTACCTCTGGGAAGGGCATGGGACAGGGGAGGAGTACAGAAGAGCCCTCTATCTGGTTGTTTTATTCCTAAAACAAGATGTGAAGTGAATGTGGAATATTGTTAAGATTTGACAGAGCTGGGTGATAGGAACACAGGTGTCTGTTACCTAGTTTTTTCTTGCACCTTGTCTGCGCATCTGAATTATTTCAGAATAAAACAAATGTCCATTGATAGCATTATATGCAGGATTCAAAATGCATTGAACCTCAGGCATCTCCTGTAAGAGAGGAGCAGATATGCTCTGGCAACTGTTTAAGAGGACTCTGACTCCCCTCCCTATCCCCTCACCCCTACTGTGCTGTCATGACCCTGAAGTCAGAGGTATATATGAATCTGTGCGTTGTAGGTCAAGTGAGTAATAAAAACATTTTCCAAATTTGCATACTCCTGTGATTTATGATTTCAAATAAGCATATGTAAGGGAGGAATAAATCCAGCATTATAAGTAGAATCAGTAACTGGCAATGGGGATGGGACTCGCCAGGCCTTTTGTAAGGAAAGGGTGTGGCATGCAGGAGGCTCCCATCTGTCTACTTCACTGCTGATTGCTGGAGCTGGGGCCAAGTGCTATTCCAGTGACCACCCCATCACTGGTTTTCAGCTCTGGGTACACATTAGAATCAGTTGGGGACTTTCCCAAACTACGAATGTCCAGGCCCCACCCCCAGGTGATTCTCCTGTGAAGCTTAGCCAAAGAACCAGCTGGCTTCAGCAGCAGAGGCTGTTCCCAGCACCCCTCAGCTCTCCTTCTCACCTGCTTTGAGAGAGGGCTCTGGATCCAGCACTACCAGGTACTCATTTGGGAGCCAAAGCTCTCTGACCCTGGACACAGCTGTCTTCTGGCATCCAACCCTTTTGAGCACATCTCTCAGGCGTCCTGACCCTCCTGCCCAGACCCAGGGAAGACTACTGGGGTTTAAGAGGGTTGAGGAGATGGAGAGGGATCATCCTCCTACCATGAGGCTGGGTGAGGCTGTACTTAGAACTATCGTCCTGTCCATCGACAGCTTCTTCATCTGCCTCTTCTGGCTCCTTCTAAAAAACTCTTTCCTGGGCTCCCATGATGCCTCATGTCTTGATTCTCCTCTGACTGCTCTGGCTCCACCTTTCACATACACACACGTGCGTGCATGTGAACACACACACACACACACACACACACACTGTTGCCTTTTCTGATTCTTTCCCTTCTCTGTTCACTCACCACAGCAGCCCCCATGCCAGTGAGGTTCTGGCTTTGACGCACTGATCCTGACTTATGACATATTCTCCTCCCTAAACCTCACTGCCGCCCACTTGAAAGAGGGATTTTCAAACTTCTCTCCAGCCCCAACCTCATCTCTCTGACAGACTTCTTCATCTGGAATTCTCTCTAGCCCTTCAAAGTCAACATGTCTCAACTATATTAGTAATGTGTACCATGTCCCCTTCACCCAGCCATCTCATCTAATTTCTGCTTGTGACCCCACTCTTCTCTTAGTCCAACCAACTCCAGTCACCGAAATCCTTCCTGTTCCTTCTTTCCACTCCCTCAACCTCCAGCCAATCTAGTTGGTTGATCTCAGTCCACAAGCAGGTGAGTCTGCTGGTAATGTCTCCTGCTCCCACAGGGTTCCCTCGAGCTCCATTCCAGCTGCCCCTGCCTCGACCACACAGCAGCTGCCTTCGCAGTGGCCTCTTCCTTCTCAGTGTTACTTCCTGACTCTCCAGTGCCTGTTGGTAAAGTCCCATTTCCTCAGCATGGGAGGCTTGATCCTGCTTAACTGACTCTAACTGGCCTTTATAACCTTGGATCCATCACTCGTACAGGAAAGCTTCCTCTCCAATGAAGACTGGTACTATTTGACTTGTATTGATCAACTAGGGATCCTCACTGTCCCCCAACAGTCTTGGTCTATGTGGAGTTCATTAGCTCACTTGTTTTCAAGGGCTGGATAGACAAAGGAAATGAATGAAGTGAGCCGACTTGAGGACAATCAGGAGTGGTGGGGAATGTGGACAACTGGAGAGGGTGCACCCTGTTTACAGGGGGTGATACTCTTCAGTTCCCACCATTTGTATCGTGTGGGAATGAAGTCATGATGTCGCCAAATCCTCTCTAATTTATCAAGAGAAGCTGAAAAATCTGAAACTTGAAGGTGAAACATCTAGGGTTTTCAATGTTAGAAATCATTCAGTTTGGTGTTTTTATTTTGCTTTATTTTCCTTTGTTGTAAAATTTTGTACTGGGCCACACAAAACACATCTGTGACTGGGTGCTGTTCATCAACTCTAGTCCCACAATATCTGGTCTGTCTTCACACCCATCCCCTACTTGGGGTACTCTCCCTCCCCATTGTGTTCCCAGTCTCCCTGGTCTTCAAGACCCAGCTGAAGTCCCACCAAGCTGGCCAAGTCCTGTATGGCCACTTCAGTGCACTCCAACTTCCTTTGACCTTTAACCCTCAACCTATGTACCTGAACCCAGGATGCTTATGGAGGCAGCGGAGTGCAGAGGTCAGTGGTTAGAAGTGTGTGACTGTAATTAAGCTGCCTGGATTTGAGTATGGCTTAGCTTTTTATTAGTTGTGTGATCTTAGGCAAGTTTTTCTCCTTCTCTGTGACCCAGTTTCTCTCTCACAGGGTTGTTATAAAGATTAAATGGGATAATCCATAAAAAGCACTTGGAATAGATCCGGTTTATAATAAACACTCAATAAATGTTAGCTGTTATTATCATCATTGCTGCTTGGGGTTGGTCACTCATCATTTATATGTTTAGATTTTGCTTGTTGAGCTATAAGCTTAGAGAAGGCAGGAAGTATGCCTTACAGCTTCTGTGCTCTCCCCCATCTGCATCCTCCATCCTCTACCATCAAACCCCTCAACACCTAGTCCACACACCGAGGAACACATTGTTAATGCTTGGGAAAATGTTGATTGTGACAGATTAAATCCGGTCGCCAAGTATACATCATGTATCAGCTCTGTGCTAGGTACTGTGCTAGGTGCCAGCAGTGAGGCACAGAGGAACCAGCACCAACTGTGGGGCCAGGCACCCCAGGCTGCTGCTTCTTAGCTGCCTGAGCACCGACCAACTACTTCACCTTCCTGGCCTTCATTTCAGCATCAGTAGAATGTTAAGAACAGCCACCACCACATGGGCTTGCTGGAGTCACTAGGGTTGAGGTGTGGGTATCCCTGGCTCAACTTAGGGACCTTTTCTTTGAGATGATTGAAATGAAAGTATTCAAGTGTCAGTTTATGGGGAAGAGCAAGTTCCTCCCAGTAGGACCCCGACAGAGAGGCTCCCCTTGTTGTACTGCTTTGATTCTTACAGAACACACTGTCACCAGGTCTGTCTGTCGGGGGGCAAACTTGACTGGAAACTGGATAAGATGGAAGGGTTTATAACAAAGAATCACAGGCAACTTTAAAGCAAGTTTTAGAAACTGTTCTTTAAAAAATTCCTGAGTGAATCTTAACATGTAGGTAAGTGCTAGCTTGCTAGGCCCACTCTCCACTCCTCAACACTTTGCTACTTTGTGGCAACTCTAAATATACATATACATATGTACATTTGTAATTACTTGCTGAGTAATTTGACTTTCTCCAATTCCTGTCCCAACACAGCTCCAAGTCTGCCTTCGTGCATCCCCGAACTCATTTACAGCCTGCGCTAAACATTGGGCCACCTCTTTTCTCTCTCACCCTTTCTCTTCGCCCTTGGGAGGAAGGCAGCAGTACCGAGATTTATCCCCCTTACATACTCCGTGTAAATTTTGCCTCATTCTCTTGGATGCTAGAAGAGATTCTAGTCACTTGGCTTTGTCAATGAAAGTCCAGCCTAAGAAAAATTCTTATAAGAGTTTATTTGAGCCAAACTGATGACAATTGCTGGGAAGCAAAATCTCAAGGGATTGAGAAAAGGCTCTGGAGAATGGCAGTTTTGCAGCTTATGTTGTCCATTGGAATCAAAGGAGGGGACGTGAGGGGGGTGACAGGACATCCACTGGTGGTAGGTTAGGGGGGCAGGAGAAAGCAAAGCGAGAAATCTCTGGGACTCGGTAAAAAGTCACACGGTGGGACATGCTCGTACCTTCGTGGGTGCGGGAGAGTTAACATTTACAGCCACAGAGACGGTATGTGGCCAGGGAGATAAGCATGTGGCCTCGTGCTTCCCTGTGGTGGGCGTGCCCGGAGGGGTCTGCACAAGGAGATTAGCTGACCTTCCAAAGGTATGTTATCTCAGATGCACAAAGACAATAGACAATTTCAAGGGTAATGCTTGACGTTTATCAAGGAAGCTAGGCCTACAAGGACGTGACTACCCACCAGCACCCGCTTTTAGTTAGGAATTTTTATGTTCAGACCACCCTATGGAGTTACTTTTGGTCTCTGAGTTTATGGGGCCCACCATACAGGCCACCCCTGAGCTTGTCAGGTTTAGTATGAGGGCTCCTTTTAGTCCACAGGTTAAAATGATTTGTTTCTTCCATGACATGTTTGAGAGAGAGAGAGAGAGAGAGAGAGAGAGAGGGAGAGAGATATGCCCATCTAGCACAGTGCCTGGACCCTGAGAGGTGGTACTATGTGGTGGCTACCCTCTCCTCCATCCCACCCTTCAGGTTCTGAGGCCCCAGAGAGAAGAGATGTCATCCCTACTCCCCAACCTAATCAAGAGCTCACAGTCCAGACCGGGAGAGAAAGAGCCAGACATCCAACCCTGTGCTGCAAAAGAGAGCTGTTCAAAGTGCCAGCTACAGGGACAGGCGGGGGAAACCATCTGACCTGTGGCCAGTAGGAAACATTGGCACAGAAAGCAACATTTGAGCTGTGTGCCTAAGGGTACCTGGTGGGCGGAAGGGTGGAGGCATCAGATTGTCCACAGTGGCCTAGGCAGAGCATGGTGTGAGGGCCAGCGATGTGAGGCGAGATCGGTTGTGGCCAGACTGTGACCAGCCTTGAAGGCCAGGCAAAGAATTTGGACTTCCTCCTGCAGGCGGCAAGTAGGGTAGTAACCTGATCCGAGCTGTGTTTAAGGAAGATTAATTAAAAATAAAGTCTGGTGTGTTTAATTCCCTGCTAGCCTTGGGCTTTGGCAGAGCCAGGAGATGAAGAAAACAAGGCCCAATGAAGGGGCGACTCACAAAATAATGGCCATAAACATATGAAAAGATGTTAAACTCCAATAGAACGCAAAGGGATGGAAATCAAAGCCACAATGAGATGCCATATTTGGCCTATCAAATTATTAGGGATTAAAAATAATAGTACTTAGTGTCGAGGAGAGATTTGTAAACCGGGCCGTAGTGCGCATGCTGGGGGATGGGTGCACGGGTGACAGCTGCAAATCACTCTGGCCTTTGGATGGATGGCTTGACAAGAGATAGGAGTTTTTAAAAGTGCACATTGTGTGACCCAGAAATCCCACTTCTAGGTATTTGTCCTAAAGAAATTGTGAATGTGAGCAAAAATGTATGCCTGCAATGTCCCCCAACCCTGGGTGTGAGGGAAGTGTTAAAAACTGTGTAATCTGTGAGCTCTGTGATTGGACATTAACATTTCTGAATCCTCAAAGGCTTAAGTCCGGATACGAAACCTCTACTTCTTTTTGAAACTGCCCATGAGGTGTTGCTTGGGTCTCCAAAGGAAGCCCTGAAATTTGTCCTGGGGCAGACAGTGCCTTTGTTCCACTGGGACCCACAGGAAGGCCTCTTGGTCATGCAGATGTACCCCAAGTACCTATTCATTGTCTTGAGGAGACCCTGCTTCCCTATGCAGATGCTGTAAGCAAGGCTGGTAAGCATTCTGTTTAATAATGTAAAAGGCCGGCTTCCTTGTGGGCTAGGCAACATCTCTGCGAAATCTCTTGTGATGGTAAATGATTTTTAGTTTCCTTTGCTCCGGCTTTGAGACAGCATGGGGGCAGGTGGGGCAGGGGTCGATGACAGCCCTGGCAAGGGAATAGAAAAGGACAGAAGGAAAGATTCTTGGGTTTGAGGAGCTTAGGGTTTCAGTAACATGGTGGCAGTCTAGATTAAAGACCCTGACTGGCAGCAATGAGCCCTGGGAAAGAGAAGGTTAATACTTGCTTAGGATGAAGCTCAAGTTTAAAATGGCAGGTGCAGGGTAAGAGTATTGATAGAAAGACCCATGTTAAAGTACTAAAGTAAACATGAGGATAGGTGGAATATGAATATGGCGAGTGTTGAAGGTGGTTGTAATTAGCTAAAGTTTGGGAAAAAATTAGTCTGTGTTGACTTGAAGTTATTGGGGAAGTTGGTCAACTATGAAAAGCCAGGCTCAGCTGTATGATGGGAAATTGGGGCAGAGGCTGTGTCTACACATGGACCCAAAGGCATGGAAATGGGCAAAGCAACATGGAGGGAGAAGTGGCGATGAGGGTGCCAGAGGGCACAGGAAGAAGCCCAGAGCAGTGGGAAGAGGCTGAGGGTGGCAAAAGGCAACCAGAAGGACAGGATCCTGGGGCATTGCGAACTCAGCCAGGTCTCTAGACTCCCTCTGGACATCTGTATAGGCCCTCAGACTGGGGCTGTTTGGCTGTTAAGAGTGACCGTGGAAGCCTGAAGCACATGGAGATAGATGCCCGAGTCCTCAGTGCATAGGCTATCCAGGCAGCCATCCAACATTACAGTTGACAAAGCATTTCTGATGATGTAGAGACATGGCAATGAGAGGCCGGTAAGTGAAAAAGAACACAAAACTATAGTACAATATGACCTCAATGACCTTAAAAAAAAAGACAGGAAGGAAATACACCAAATGTTATCAGTGAATGTCACGCAGATGGAAGTCCCCTGGCCTGACAGTCAGACAAGGAGTTCAAGGAAAGCCCCATTTGAATCAGAGGTGGAAGGAGTGGACATGTGCAGGACATCTTCATTCGCTGCCATTCCAGGAAGAGGAAGAGTATGGCCAAGGCCAAAGATGTGAGAAGTCTAACATGCAGGGTCACAGATGTTGGTCATGATCCCATCTGACTTATCACAGAAAGACTTCCAGCCACTGAATGGAGGATGCATTCTAGGGTGTTAGAAGAAGGGAGACAGCAGTTAGACATTAATTGTAGCCATCGAAGAGTGGTGACAAGAGTCTGTACTCCTGTGAGGCGGGAAGGGAAGAAAGAAGGTGCATAGGAGTTGGGATATTGAGGCAGTAGGGACTTGGTGACAATTTGTAAGTGGGCGAGGAAGAGGGTGGCCTGAAGGAGAGGATTCCAGGTACCTGCGAGGGTTTGGACTCCCCTAGTGACGCAGGAGGCACAGGGCCATGGCAAGGGAAGGCAGAAGCATTGCTTGCATTCTCATGGCTTCTGTAGCAGCAGCCAGGAAACAGAGTTCCTCCCAACATCACCAAGCAGGGGAGTCTCAGGGAAGGGCTGATTGGTTTGCTTAGGTCAGATGCTCACCCCTGTGGCCAAGTAGGCTGGATCTATTACCCAAAGGAAGAAAAGGAGTCCAGGAAGGACAAAAACAATAATTGCCACAGATTCTCTGGAACTTGAAAACTAGAGTGAAGGTTAATTGTAAATGTGAAATTTGACCATATGACTTCACTAGTGTGTCTCCACAGAGAAAGGTCATTACACTCGAAGCTCAAGTTTGAATATCACCAAGTCCATTCTCCTGTCTCTAAACTTCCTATCTGTCACTTTTCCTTCAACTCCACCACCACTGCCCACAGTGGCCTCCCCTGACCTGGCCTCTTGCCTTGACTCTTCACTGTTCTCCCTGCCTCCAGGTCTGCCCCTTTCAAATGGCTGCCACAAGAACAATTGCCCTGAATCAGAGGCAATATAGCTTAGGGGTTAAGAAGGTGAGCTTCCTCTGGGTGTGGGTCCTAGTTCTGTCACTTACTAGCTTTGTGATCTAAGTGAGTCGCTTTACCTCTCTGGGCTTTAGTTTCCCTAAGAAACTTCATAGGCTTTATAATAAGGATTCAGTGAGTTGATATATGTAAGATGCTTAGGACAGGGTATGAGATGTAGGAAGTGTTTTCAAAGATATGACTGTTATTTCCCCACTGGAAACCCTAATTTATATCCTTTGCCTCCAATGAGATCATCTTCTCCAGGAAGTCTTCCCTGCATGCCCCTCTTTGGCCTGCAAAGAGGCTGCTCTGTAATGAAGCACACCTCCCTCCACCCAGAACTCTCCCTTGGAGGCGGTCAGGGACGACGTGATCCACAGCTCGGGCCTCAGCATGGAGCACAGACAGAACTGGACACATAAGCAGGGCCTTGGTGAGTGCTGAATTTCATCTAATGTCTTACATTTGAAGAGCTCTTGGTGTTTTACACAATGCTCTTCACATCAGTTATCTCACTGAAACCATACCCCAGGCCTGTAGAATGGATAGTGTTGCCTCTGTTTGATGGATGGGGAAACTGAGGTTCTAAGAAGTAAAGGGGCACAGCCCCAGTATAGGACAGGACTGTGAGCTGTGCCATTCTGCTGTCAAGACAGTGGGACAAGAGCCCTGGTTAAGGGCTAGTGGTACCCAATTCCAATTCCGTGTTTGGAGCCTGGACTCGTTTGGGCGCAGTTTTCTCACCTGTATCCCAAAGGGCTTGGACCAGAAGGCATTTGAAGACCCTTCCAGCTGCGGCACTCTCTCAGTGGCCGTCTGGTGCTCCCTCACCCCCTCTTCCCCTACCCTACCGCAGCTGCATCACACCTGGGATCAGCCCTAGGAGAATAAATGACACCGGGGAACAGACGCAGGGAGTGGTGACAGCGCTGGCTAGGCCTCAGTGGATGCTGAGCAGTCAGAGGACTCATTACATGTTAATGAACTGCAATTGAGCATATTGATTACCACTCAAATCATTTCCTCCTAATTCAGTCCTCCAGGGTCAACAGGCCCCTGGCTTCCCTGGGCTTTCTGCCCACCTTCCTAACTAAACAGTTAAGAGCTTCATGGGAGGGCTGCCAGGCACAAAGGGAACATCGGGCAGCAGGAGGGAATCTGCTAAGGTATAAGCTTCCACTTCTGCCTTGCCCAGCTGGTCTGGGCTTGGTTCCTGGGCATGCTACCAGTGCAGTCCACAGGGCCGTGGACTTGGAGTAATGCTCTGCTGTCCCTGCTTCGAAATTCTTAATTTTTAATCAAGAGATCCCACATTTGCATTCTGTGCAGGGCCTTGCAAGTGATACGGCATACAGTCACTGGGTATAGCATGGTCTGTGTAAATGGTACCCACTAGAATGAGCAAAATGGCAGCCCCGGATGTCAGGACCTCTCAAGCTCATGGAGTTTATTCCCTTGGATTGATGGCCAGAGATGGGAATAGAGTTGCCCAAAGTCACACAGCCCAGACAGTCGGTATCAGTGTGAGAGCTGTACATTTGTTCCAGATATTAAGCTCGCCCAAGCTTCTATAGAATAAGCCCCTGGACTAGTCACTCCTGTCACCCTTATTTGGGGTGATCTTGAAAGTGCTAAGGGCCAGAGACCTTTGAAGAACTTCAGCCCCCACAAACACTCCCACTAGATGAAACAGGCTCTTTATAGTTTCCCTCCCCGATGCCCATGCTTGCTCACCTCTGCTGTCAGAGAGTTTATTTCTGCACATGGTAGACCATTTTATTGTTACACAGCTGTAACTTTTAGGAAAACTCTTTAAGAAAATCACATGAGAGTTTACCGCCTTCATATACTTGCCCTTGCTCATAGTTATTTTCTCAAGAAACACCTAGAATTCAGTCAGCACCATCTCCTCTCAATACCCCAAGTTGTAAGCCAGCAAAGCAGCTTTTCTAGAGATGACAAAATAGTAGAAGTAATCTGTCCACCTTCAGTCCCATTAGCCCAAAGCATCAGAAACCCCCATAGGGAGGCACAGTAAGGGTCATCACAATTGGGAGCATTTGGCCTGCTGTGTTCCCAGACAGAAGAGCACCCAAGAGTGTGGGCAGCCACCGGATGAGAGTCAGTGCCCTTGGACATGAGCATCAACGTGACCTCTGGGGCTATGGGGCTTCCCAGTTCTCCTGTCTCTCTGTGAAGTCTGCTTGGGCTTGTTACAGAGGTGAGGCCACAGGAAAAAATGGTGGCTGGGGCACGGGAGGGCCCTGTAGGCCTCAGAAGGGTTCCGAGGGAGAAGGGCATACTGCTGCTGACTCTGTCTCCTGACTCAGGAGAGCCTGTGGGCTGGAGTCCAAACTGGAGGTCTATAGTTAGAACCCTAGGATGGTGGCCTAACTATAAGGCTTGGGAAAACATACGAAAAGGTGCCCACAGATAGCTCTCTGGCCCTGGGTGCTCAACCTTGGCTATACTTTATAATCATCTGGAAGCTGTTTAGAAACACCTGTGCTACGTCTCATCCCTGGGGACTTGAAATGGATCAGTTTGCATTTTTAAACAGCTCCCCAGCGATGCCAATGTGCTTCCAAGGCTGAGACCGTCCATCTAGAGCAGAGCTTCTCAAACTTGAATGTGAAGACAGATCACTGGGGGCCTTATTCAGAGGATGATTTGGATTCAGTGGGTCTAGGGCGGAGCTGGTGTGTTCCCAAGAGGGCAGCTTCAACAATGGTCTCAGATGCTTTAAGACATGAGCGCTTCTCGAGTCCTCTGAAGTCTGAGATCGACTGGAAGACCTCCGAGGACACTGCGTGCCTTTGTGGTGTGGGCAGCGGGGCCCATACCCAGCTCATCTATAAAAGCCTTAGGTTTGCTCCTGAGGCAACAGTACTGGTGTAAGAGGATTCTCATAGCCAGTGGAGGAAGCTCTGTGAGCCAGGACTTTGGAGCTCAGAATTTGCATCTGGAAGCCAAATCCCACAGGTCCCAACTGCCTCATCCACCAATCTCAGGAGCCCAGGCGCACACTGGCCCACCCCCTCTTCTAAAGGTCAGCATCAGCATCAGGGCAACCCCAGATCTCCACTACCCACAGGAGTGAGGCGCCTTTAGCATCCTTCAACGCCCCCACCCTAGCCCCCATGTCAGGCCTCACATGGTGATGGGTGGCAGACGGCCCAGGTGTACCCTGCTCTGCTCACTTGGGCTGTCACTGTTCCCAGAGGCCCAATTAAGCTGGCACTTCATCCCTGGGCAGTGCAGGCAGGCGTCCCTGGCACTCTTCAGCTCCACACTCCACCTCCTCATCGGCTGTCATGAGACAGCCCACATAATGTTGGCACATCATGCTCAATACTCTTGATGAAAGTGCGACATCAAAACCCCAGCAGGGTGGACACTTGGAGACTAAGCAAGGCTCTCTCCAAAGGAGCTATCTTCTCAGCACAAGAAATGAACAAAGCTCCTTTTCCCATGCTGTCTTGTATTACTGTCATTATTCTTGTTGTCGTTGCTGCTTTTATTGTCTTCCCCTGCATCTAAGTAGGCATAATAAGTTATGCCTTGTTTTCTTACATACACACTGTCTCGCTTGCTGATGATAGCAATCTTTGCCTCTTGTTATAATAAATATTGATTGGCACTGTTAGGAGATGGCATGGCTTTAACCTTCTGGCTGCCTATGCCCTGGCTCACCGACATGAGTGTTAGCAACAAAGTTTGCATTATCTGTTTACATACCTGCAGCAAAACTTAGCCTATTAGTGCCACGGGGAATTGGCTTTCCTGTAATGTCACTTTTTCTCTTCACTTTTCTTATAGTCCCAGAAAAATGTACTTTTGTAGTCTACTGCACCAGGGCTGTTAGCACCCCCACAGCCCCCTAGGGCCCAGGCAAGAAGGAGGGGTGCACACTGTCATTAGCTCATTTGTTTTTCATTCATTCAGTCATTCTGTCATCAAACATTTGTCAAGCACCTGCTGTGGGAGCAGCCCAGGGCTGGGCCCCATGAAAGTGAGCACCACGGGACAGTCCCTGCCCTCCCAGGGCTCCCAGTCCCAGGGGGAATTATCCCATTACCGTGTAAGCAGCATGACAGCAGGAAGGCAGGGCAGCCATGTGAGAGGCGCAGTAGAGGTAAGGGAGGTGTCAACTTCCCAGAGGTGCTATTGAGCCTGGATCTTAAAGTTCAAGTAGGATTGAAATGCCATCATGCCTGGTTGATGGTTCCTCCAAGACCAGGCAATCAGAAGCTGTTAAGCAATGGATGGTACTGAGAGGAGGAAAAGAAGTGATCAGAGTGTTGTTAACTTCTTTCTTGAACCCCTGCCCTGCCACTGACCCACTGCGTGACCCGGGACAGCCTACAGTCACTCTATGGCTTCTAGCTATCCTAAACTGAAACAACAACCCCGCCAATTCTTATCTGGGGTTGCCCACACCCCTCCACCAGATTGTGACCAATGAAATATGCAACAAAAGGTCATCTGGGACTTCTGGAGAGGCTGCTTAAAGGGAAGCTGACTCATCTAGGATGTGTATTTTTGCCCTTTTCTATTATCTAAAAGGTTGATGTGATGACTGGAGCTCCAGCAGCTATTTTGAGCCTTCATAGGACCTTGAAAATGAAGTTCGTGCTAAGATGCTAGAGCAGAAAGCCAAAAGGAGCTGAGACTCTGATAACTTCACTATGCCACTGTGCCATCTCTGAAATGCCTACTTCCAGGCTTCTCACACATGAGAGTATAAACGCCTATATGTTCCAGCCAGATTCTGAGGAATTTCAGTCCCTTACACTGAATGTAATTCCTAACTGATTCAGAAAGCTTCACAGGGAAGGAATCATTTGCATGGGCTCTTAGGATAAGTAATTTCAAGCAGAAGAAACAGGAGTCTAAGGCATGGCATCTGAAATGTGTGACATGTGATAGAGTTGGCAGGGGTAACTAAGGAGGTGGGACACATAGTGGACACTCTGGGTTCCAGCCACATAGGACTCCTGGCTAAACACACCACACATTCACCCCAGTGTGGTCACTTGTTCACAAACTCTTCTTTTCCTTATATCAAATCAAAATAAATGCTACTTTCAGGTATCCAGGTGCTCTGATCTCCATTTTGCCGACAAGGAAGCTGAGGTTTAAGGCAGTGTACTGACCTGAACTAGGTTACGCAGTTAGGAATGGCAGAGCTGCCATTTGAATCCAGGTTGGCCTGAGCCAATTGCCCTCTTCCTGCTACTGGTTTTCCAACTGCCGCATGCAGCAGAATTACCAGGAGGGCTTGTTAAAGCATGGAGTTCCGGGTTCTATGTGAAAGTCCTTAATTCCATAGGTCTGGGGTCCAGCTGAGAGCTTGCATGCCTAATAAGGTCCCAGGGGATGCCAATGCTGCTGGTCTGCAGATCTACCTGGAAAACCACTGTTTTGGAGCAGAAGCTGGGGACAGGGCTCTTCTTGTGGCAGGTGTGGAACAGGCAGGCACCCTCAGGTTCAAGCTGAAAGCAACAGGAATTGAGCTGGCACAGAACGGCGGGGAAGGCGTTCAAGCAGGAGAGCCTGGACAGACCTGGAGACTTGAAAGAAAAAGGGTGAAGTGAGAGGAGTGCCCAGACAGGAATCTGGGCCACAGACAGGCTCTTCCATGGGCGGGCACTGGCCTGGGTGCAAGGGCGTGCCCATCTGTAAACCTGGAATGAGGAGACCTTGCCCATCCCCCTGACGTGTAACGGTGGTCAGTGTACTTCCTAAGGGATGAGATACATGGAGTATGTGTACTTCATGAACTGCAAAGTACTACACAGAGGCGGAGGTGACTTAGCATTTGTGCTTAAAATTCTCCATCAGGTTTTTCCCACATGACATCCTATACCAGGCTGGCCCAGCAGCAGTCTCTCTGATTTGCTGCTGATAAGCTTCCAATCTTATCCTTGTCTTTCCTGGACACCTACCAATCTCCTCTGGGCACTCCATTGACACACTGTGACTTAGTGAGGGGTGATTCATCTGGTGCTCTGGAACTCCTGAGCCCTCTTATCTACTAAATGGCAGGCCAGGATGGTGGCTCCTGAGGAGAGCCTAGGCCCTGAAGAATGCTGAGAACTCCAAAGTGGCTAGCTGCCAGCACAAGTCCCAGCTGAAATGTAGACAGACACCACCTTTAGGCCCTGGAGCCAGAGGGCTAATGCTGACCCACTGGGAAGACAGACAAGAACCGATCTGAAACTCATTGCAAAGCTCCAACCAGATGTGAGACTCCATAAGCTCCCGAGAGGTTGCTAGAACTGAAGACTACAGTGTCAATACTTGCCTACACATTCATGCAAGGGAGTGTGTCATTTTTGTGCCTTAATAGTTGCACCCTCATTGGCTTGTCAGTTTGTAGGCTCCAAATTCCTAGAAAGAGAGGATAGGTACACAGGCATGAGGACATGAAAACAGCGACGATGGGGATGACCATGATGAGCATTGTAGTGTCGAGGCTGATGCTGGTAGGCACAGTAGAAGGAGAGAGGAAGAAGAGGAGGAGGAGGGAAGGAGAAGGAGCAGGAGCGGGAGAAGTGGTGGAGTGGTGGCGGTAGGTGGTCGTGGAGTGGGGGGAGGTGGGCAGGAGGCTGAAACAGATGGAAACCGTGAGTGACAGGGTGATGAAGGCAGCGGTCTCACTTGTCTATACCCCTCTGAAGGTACCATTCCCTCTTCTCTCTTTATATGTTGGTTTCCCTTTCTAGAACCTCCTTTAGGGCAGGGGCTGTGTCTAATTCACCTTCATGTCCTAGTGCGTAGGAAGGATGACAAGGATGGCCCTAGTGTCTGCAAGAAGCAGCCATGATGGAGCACCACTGTGTAGGCCAGAGGTTCCACAGAATGGATGTCTACGTCCCCAAGATCAGAGGTGAAACTGTCCCTGGGCAGCAGAGCAGATGGCGTTCTGTGGCAGCGGTGGTGTGGAATAAGGACCGGTCCAGGCCCAGTGGGGCCCAGCCAGGTGGCGGGGCGGTGGCGGCGGCGGCGGCGGCGGCGGCGGCGGCGGCGGCGGCAGCAGCAGCAGCAGCAGCAGCAGCAGCAGCAGCAGCAGCAGATTTGGGGATTTGTTGATTTGCTGAGCCTGCCTGCTGGGTGCAGGCTGTTTTTCCATAATCATCTTTTGTCTGGCTGAACAATAGAGGTGAGGGGGGCAGCCAGGCAGGTGGGACATAGCTTGACAGGATGGGGAAGAGCAAAGGAGGCTCCCAGACTGTTTGCAGCCAGCTGCCCCACTCCAGGCCTCTCTTCCTAACTCAAGCCCTCTGCTGTAGCCCCCACAGTGACCCCAGAGGCTGCTGAGAAACCTCGGGGCCCCACCCCCACTGGATTGGCTCGCATACCTCCCCACACACCTCCTTCCTTCAGAAGCTTCCAGGCTTTTGATAAATGCCGGCTGGTTGAGCCCCTGAGGAAGGCAAGCCGCTCCTGGGAGGAGCCTGTTGACATTCGACACTCAGGGAGAAGGATGGCCCGGCAAGGGAGCAGGGTGGGGGTGGGGGGCTGCAGCCCAATTCCCCGCAGAACAAAAAGAGATTTCTCTCTCCCTTGCACCAGCTGCTGAGTCCCTAGCCCTGGCTCGATCATCTTTCAGATTGCAATAAGTTAACATTTTCTGGAGCGGGAAAACCACACAGAGAGGCCTAATGACCAAATTTGGGGATGGCCTCAAGCCCCTCTGGGCCTGCTTCCCCTCCCTCCTTCTTGCTAGGGCCTGGGGAGGACAGAGCCCCAAAGGAACAGCTTCTTCCATTTCACTCACACCTTTCCCGGGGCTGACTTGGGCCACTTCCCCCACCCCCAGCTCTTTGCACACAGCCCTGCCTGTCACCTCTTTGCTGACATTCCCTCCTTCGACTCTCCCACCCCACAGAATGCAGTCCAGCCCTGTTTATTCCCATTTGGCAGAAGCAGGGTTCCTACCCAGGACTGTTGGGTGCCAAAGCAGTACTTTCTTCTCACTCTACTGCCCGTGTCGCTTTCCCTGCCCCTCTGTTCAGGGGGCCCAGCTGCCCATCCTGGCCTTGCCTGGGGACCCTCTCTCCTCAGATCCTGGTATGCTCACACGCCTGAACCAGCTTCACTGTCCCATCACCAGCCAAGTTTGCGGCCGTCACGGAGCTGCCAGGTCCTCAGCCCTAGCAGTGGGAGAGCTGGGACATTGGCCTCAGAAGGGAATGGGGAACCAGCTTGAGCAGGAAGCAGTTGAAAGGCAGGCTGTGCGGAAAGAAGCACAATTGCGTACGCGCACCAGGTGTGGTGACTCAGGGCTTTGGCCCACCCACCCTGGGATGAGCTGAGGTGGAGGTTGCACAGGGAACTGTTCTCTTTGCTTTCCCCCAAGGGTAGAAGGTAAAATGGAGAGTTCAGCTGTGGCCTGAGTGATCCCTGGAACCCCTTGACCCCCTCAGGTCCGGAGGGTTACAGCTTCGTGGCATGAAGTCTGTCACATTCTGGATCCTAGCTACCTTCTGGAACTTACTTCCCACCCCTTGTCTTTATATACTCTGAGGTTCAAACATATTCAATATTGTTCCTCCATGCCTTCGCTCATGCTGTTCTTGCTGCCTGCAACACGCACCCTTGTTACTTCCGCCTGTGTAAATATGACCCATCAGTTAGGGCCCAAATGCCTCTTCCTGTGGGGAGCTGTTCTGGTTCTTCCTAGCTGCTGCCCTTGAGCAAGTTGCCTTCCCACTCTGACACTTGATTTTTTTCAGCTTTTGTAGGATGAAAATAATACTCGCTACCTCTCAGGGTTCCGGCAAATATGTAATGCAGGACTAGAAGATCAAGCCCCCCTTGAAATGTATGCCCATGGTTGGTGTCCAAGAAATGTTTGCTGTGACTTTTTCCCTTTGACAGGGTCTGATGAATGAATGAATGAATGAATGAGCAAAGTGATGAATGAGTGCTGGGCCTTCTGGGTGCTCTAGCCTGAGGCACTCAGCCTTCTCTGGCCTGCCTGCCCTCTCCTCCAGCAGAGCCGTCGCCTGCCAGCCCACACCCGCACCCCCCAGATCTGTTCCTGGCCACCCCAGGCCCATAGTTTACACGCTGAAATTCCCAGAAGCTGAGACTTCCAAACAAAGCCCCCAAGTTTGGATTTATCAGCCGTGCTATTAAAACAGGAATTTTCAGCTGCCTAATATTTCCAACTTCTGCTCTAATCCAATGGGTAAATATTTACGGAGTCTGACACCACTCCTAGGCCACTTGCTCGGCTGCCAAACATTCATTTCCCTTGCAGCTCCACTGGTTTGATATTTTTAGGAACAGGGGAGGTTGGAGGTGTGTGTGTGTGTGTGTGTGTGTGTGTGTGTGTGTGTGTGTGCATGCACGTGTCTGCGAGTGTGTATAACGGGTGGGAGAGAGGCTTAGCCTTCCTTATGGTGGCTTCCTGAGTGGAGAGAGATGCGGATAAAGGAGGTCTCACTACTTCCTTTTGCCCAGATATCCCCACAATGGGGCAGAGAGGGGCACACCGCAGTGCACCCAGACCCTCAGGTACCCACCCCTCAGCGCCCTTCACCCGCCCCCCCCACACACACAGACTCACATAGCTATCCAGAGCAAATCAGCAGATAAGTATTGAGAGAAGCAAACCAACCTGGGGGCCTACCTCAGTCCTTCCATTTGCTAGGTGGGCGGCCATGAGCGTGTCCATTCACCATTTGTTTCTTCACACGTGAGCGAAAGGAAGGTAAGAATCACCACCCCTGTGGTGAGAGAACACATGGAGAGCCGAGCACAGCGCCTGGCTCAGGGGTAAGTGCGCTGTAGATAGTGCTTCTGAGAGAAGACATGAAGCAGGCCTCCATCCTCACTGATGCCCAGGCCACCCTGCACTAACAGTCATCTCTCAGCAGCGCCGCAGCCTTGCTCATGCCCTTCGTTCTGTCTGGAACTTCCTCGGCATGACAGAACGTGAGGCTACCTCCTCGGAGAAGCCTGCCCTCACGGCCCAAAGAAAAATAGACTCCCTCCCTCTCCCCCGCTAGCACTTGTAGTGAATGAAGGCTGAGTCATACTCATCTCTATAGCCTCGCATTGAGCACAGAGCTACACGAGCTGCTCATTGACTCTGCTTGTGAATATTTGTTTAATATTTATGGGTTGGTTGGAAGAATGGAAGGAGCAAAGGGTGATTTTTAACTTGAGCTATCCAAGACACTTCTTTATCCCGCTCACAGGAGAGAACAATAGAAAGAGGGAAAGGTACCAACAATTATTGACTGCTTTGTGCAGGGGGCAGCCCTGTCTGATTTGTTCCCTGCCACACCACAGATTTTAGAATGGCGTCATAACATTTAATGAGCTCCTACTGTGTGCTAAGCCATAAATGATTTGCACGGAGTTAACTCACTTAATCCTGACAACAGTCCTGTGAGGTAGGTGTCTCATTTTAGAGATAGGTAACTGGAGCACAGAGAGGTTAAGTCACTCGACCAAGGTCACAAAGGTAATAAAAGGCAGAACTGGGTTTTCAACACAGGAAATCTGGCTTCAGAACCTTTGCTCCTACTACACTATCCTACCTCCCTTAGTAAATACTCAAGGAATGTTTGTTGAGTGAATGGATGAGTGCCTACTGCATGAGTCTCTATACAGGTCAGTTACATACATTATTTTATTGACTCCTCACAGCAGCATTTCACAGGTGGGGGGAGTTATACAATCATCTTCACTGTTCAGTTGAAGAAGCTAAAGCTCAGAGATGTGAAGTAATCCACCCCAGATCACACAGCTAGGAAGCAGCAAAGCCAGGACTTGCATCCCATTCTCCCAGCTGGCTTTTGGTATCCTGTCCTGGCTAGAAGTCCCAGAGGGACCCAGAGGGTGGTCTACTCTCATCATTTGGTGCATAGAGGGCAGCAAGACTCCAGGACTCAGAGATTCCAAGATTCCAAGAGGTCAAGCTGGAAATGCCCATGGATGTCATCCACCTGCTCTTTTAGATTGAATCTGGGCCCAGAGACATGAGCGCTTTGCCCAAGGCCACACAGCAACTAAACTAATATACCTGAGCCCATGTAGTACCCCTGCTCCCCTACCTCTCTCAGATCTCCCCAGGCTACCCAGAGGCCATGGCTGGCTGGTCTGCCCAAGAAACATGTTTCCCCAGGGAACAAGCTTCTGCATTTGAGCTGAAAACTGGGAGGAGTGTAATGAGGAGGAAAGAGTCCAGCAGGGAGAAAATGGGTTGCTTCAGGGGAAGAATTCCAAACAGATTGAGCTGCAATGGAGCCCCTGTTATTACTAATTGTAGTATCATGAGAACGCCTGGAAAGATGGTGGTGATGATGGTGATAATGATAACAACCAGGGGAAGGGGGCGGGCGAAGGAGGAGGCAGATCGAGCATCCTGTGCACTGTGGCCAAGCCTATCAGGCTCCTCGCTTCCCCTCTCAGACCAGGGTTTGCTGGGCCTACTTGGAAGAAAGGACAGTCTGAGCAGGGCCACGCAGAGGGTCGTGTAGGCTGAGTCCTGCTTACAGTGGCCTGCCCCAGATCACACAGCTGAATAGTGGGGGCTGAAATTCAGCCCTGTTCCTCACACTAGGCCATGTGCAGCGCCCTGGGGCTGGGTCATTCCCAGAAGAAGGGGTACCTTTTTCTAATTCCACAAGGACTCCATGTGAGTCAGCGGTGGCCTAGAGCTGAAGCACACAGGAGTATGGACTGGGTGTGGGGTAGGGCCCGGGTGCCACAGCTCATCTCTTTCATGGTTAGATACCTTACCTCCCTCCCCTGCCTTCCCTTTGGAATTAAACAGCTGCTACCTTGAATCTGGCTCCCATTACTTATTCCCTTGTGATTTAACCTTGAATCAATCACTTTACCTGTCTGAGCCTCAGTTTTTTTATCTGGAGAATGGAGCAGTGTTAGGAGAGTCAAATGACACGGATAACATGTTGAACAGTGTTTGGTAGAGTAGGTAACAAAAACAAAAAGACATCCCTCCCCTATTTGTCTCCCTCTTTCTCTGGGTGCTAAATCTTTGTTCTGCTTTTGTTTAGGGTCCAATCCCCTTCCAGACCGCCTACCTCCCCAGGCAACAGGAGTTGTAAAAAAATGGCTACAGGACTTCCCAAACTCCAGAGCACCTATGGAGGAACCCCAGGGTAGTTTCTCCTCAGCATTTGTGGCCAAGATCTAAATGTCTGGGCAAGTAATGCCCTTCCTGGCTGTCTGGGAGTTTTCCTTTGGGAATTAAGGAGGCTGTAAGATCCCTGGGCCTTTCCTTTCCCATCCCCCACTCCCCCTTCCCAAGGCTGCTGAGAGGCTGGGGTGATGGATGGGACCCTGCGTTCCCCTCACCACTTCTTTGATGAGAAGAAAGAAAAGTCCACCTGAGTCTCAAATCAAAAACAGGTGAATTGCCTCTAAGTCAGGCTGGGCCCTCTCTGGTGTCTGTAAGAAGGTTGGGGGCTGAGGGGAAAAAGGGAGAATGTGATAAATCACACTGTCAGGTGGAGGTGCTGCCCTCCAGCTGTGACGGTGATCTGCCTCACTCTCAGGATGAGTGTGTGCCCATCACAAGAGGTGGAAGTAGGCACACCACCCCCCTCCACTCCATCAGCCACCCAGTGCACATCCACGTGGCAATCCCTCCTCAGCCACATCCTCACAGCCCCATCATGCTCTCGGCCAGGAGTTGGGAGCCTTGGTGCCACCCTCATGCTGCATGTACCCAGGCAAGTCTTTGTCCTTCCTTGGACCTTGGCTTCCTTATTTCAATCACAGGGAGTTAAATTCTTCTGAAATGAGACATGGAAGGCAGCCCATGGGCTTTGGGTTTGTAGCTCAGGGTTAGAGTTCAGGTGGAGTGGGGATTATGTGGGGCCCAAATACGGTTTGTATTTGACTTACCTCTGCCCCAGCACTGACATTCTACAATTGTTTGCCCCAAGAGTTGCCTAAGCTCCCCGAAGTCAGTGAGCAAGTATGCCAGATGCTGCAGCACGCTGACATGATGGCTCCCACCTACCCCCAGTTCCTTTCCTTGTGCCACAGAAATACACTTACAGGGGCCTGCCTGTCCCACCAAGGGTCCCTAGCATTCTAAAGAGGACAAAGGGAGAATCTGGGAGAAGCAGTGCTCAGACCTTCTGGGATTGACAGTCACTGAAGAAAAATGGCACAAGTAAAAAAGATCTGGGAGAGCCCTGCCTCAAAAATCTAGCTTTCCATCCTTCTCAGTGCAAATGTAAGGCCAAAGGGGCACACAGCCAGTCAGGGCCAGGACCGAGTTCAGGTGCCAGGCTCTAGATTCTCAATTTCCACCCTGGCCCCACTCCAGAGCCTCCTTCACTCAGATTCCAGCAGGGATTGATGTCCCCTACAAGAACCCCCATCTCAGCTGCCAAAGGCCCCAGATCAAGGCCCCACTCCACCCGTCACCAGCCCCACAGGCCATGCTGGAACAAGGGAAGAAGGGAGAGGATAGAGAAAGCAGAGAAGGGAGCAAGGGGAGGAGAGAGAGAAGGAAAATGAGGGCAAAGGAAGAGGGCCAGGGGAGAGGAGAGGAAGGAGAAGGAGAGGAGGGAGTGAAAGCTGAAAGTTTATAAGGGAGAAAGGGGAGGGAAGACCCAGGAAAAGGAGATTGGAGCAAGGATTCTGAGGTATCAGACCAGGAAGGGAATGTAGGGTGGGCAGGTAGGAGACAGACACTCCAAAAAGAGACAAACAAGGAAACTGGGTCTGCGGAGGGAAAAAGGAGAGGGCTGTGGCCCAGGGAGGCTGCCCTCCCCATGTTTCATGGAGCTCCCCCAGGGGCAATGGGGGCAAATCGAAAATGAAACACCTCGTCCCAGAACCCAGGGATGTGACCCTCAGCATAGGAGGATTAGGGAGGCTTCCAAGAGGAAGTGGGAGGGTACCAGAAGTCGGGGAGCCCAACACAAAATCCTGCTGCCCCCCACCCCAAGCCAGAGAGACAGAGAGGCAGCCAAGCCCTCTGGAGCCATGGAGCGCCAGTGCCCCCTTGTGGCCATGGTGCTTGCTCACCCGGCAGCAGCAGCGGTCTGGAAAATTAGGTGGGAAATGCACCAGCTTTGGACAGGAAAGGAGACAGGTACAATGAAGAGCCCAGGAAATGCGCCAGTGACTTGGTTAGAGACCTCCAAGACCTTCAAGCATCATTAGAGACCAAAACAGTGAGCCTGGGGGCTTCCCCTGATCTTCTCCCATCCTTTTGCAGAGGGAGCTGAGACTAAAACAAGAGAAACCAGGATGCACTAATGTCTCAGAATGTCCCCTTACACACCAGTGGCACAGCATCAGTCCCTGCAATCGTGGCCTCTGCCTTTCATCTGGGCCTCTAGGTGCCTCCCACTTTACTCCAGGGCCTGCATCTCTAGAGTAGTGTGTGTGTGTGTGTGTGTGTGTGTGTGTGTGTGTGTGTGTGTGAAGGGGGTGATCTTGTACATGGCAAGGGGCGAGACCTTAAGCAGGGTCACCGCAAGGAGGGTAGCACACAGCTGACCCTGAAGGACTGGCAGGGAGCTCAGCTGGAAGAGGCAGTCACCTACAAGAGTCAGGAATCCTTGGTTCCACCTGGCCTTAATGGCTGTCTTGCTGTGCAATTTTGAGCATATTCTTGCCCTCTCTGGGCCTCAGTCTCCCTCTCTGGAACCCAAAGCTCTTGACTTCAGTGATTCCTAAGAATCTATCTTGCTATAACACTTTGCAAGTTTACAATTGCCAAAGACACAGCTTGAAGAAGAAATGAATCCCATGCTAGGTAGAATTAACACTCCATTGTGATTTTTAAGAGGTAGTTTGTACATACAACCCCAAGGACATCTCACCTAGTCCTCAGCCCCAACTCCTCCCATGCCCTCAGTAATATTCCTGCCCCTGATCAGCTCAGAAAAGACTAAGGGGCCAATGTCAGATCTGCTCAATGGGACTGGGGTGCCTCCTCTCACACGGGGGACCAGCCTTTCTTCAGCCCCCGACCATGGCAGGGCATGCAGATATCCTCATATGCCTATTCAGAGCCCAGGGCCCCAGGACGAACACCAAGTGCAGGGCCAGCAAGATGCATCAGTGAGCCCAGCTCA
>CM053505.1:98992164-99237237 GCA_028627145.1 Eidolon dupreanum
AGTTTCCATTTGGAAGGAACCTTGTAGATCACTTGGTTCCCTGGCCTCCTCTGTTATCTGCCTCCACCTCTGTGCCCTCCAAACCTCCCCTCCAACCTCCCTGCCCCCAACTCTGCTTAACCCTGCAGCTTTTTACCCCCAGTAGTCCAGACCCTCTCTTATCCCTTTCCCTGGGGCAAGCAGGGAAACAGAGTCGTCAATCCCATTCAGCTCAGCAGCCAGCTGGCCCTCCTGCCTTGCCAGACCCGGCAGGCCCACCAGTACGCCAGGTGCTGCCTTTTTCCTGTTTCTGCCTGGAGCAGCCAGCCCAGGAGAGTATAGGGTTCAGGCCTCAAGCAGGACTCCAGGCCCCAAGGAGTGGAAACTGGAGGCCACCACCCTCAGGGCCTGAAGAGCTGGAGGCGCCCTCTGGCCTTTCCAGAACTACCTCCTCCCTCCCTGCAGTGCAGCGTGGGCTGGGCTATTCCCTAGCGCCTGGGCTAGACCTGTTTTCAATGATTCACGTCTATGCATTCCCACCTCGCCCCTGGGAGGCAGCTCTGCACTCTTAATAGATCTTACGGTTAAGAAGTTTTTTCCTGCTACTCAGCGTTAGTGCTTAAAGTGCAGTTACACTCTGAAAATTGACCATAAAATGACACCATGGGGTCCACATTTATCCTCCAGCCACAATTCCAGACCAGCTTGGTTCAGTTTTCAGGTTGAAAAATGGCTTTGGGGGGCTTCAAACTCCACCCAGCTCCTAAATCTGCCTCTGTGCTTCCCTCACAGGGGCGCCATCCCTCCCCCAGCCTGGGGGAGACATAGGCCCTCCAACTGCTGAGGTGGCAAACCAGGCCCAGCTCAGTTGGGCCCATTTCCTGTCAGCACTGGGGGTGGGGTGGGCAACAGTAGGAGTGTGAAGAACTAGGCCTGGGTATCTATGGAAATGGGCCCAGCGTACCCAGGCTTGGAGGCCTCCAGCAGTCCCTCATGCTGTGATGGATGCTGGAACGAGTCCCCCCACCCTCTGGGCAGGACAAGGGACAAGGCTGAGAGAGGGAGCCTCCTCAGCCCAGAATTCCCTGCAGGGCCTGCATACATCACTTTTTGTAGCTCGGCGAGATTCAGTAGGCCTCTCACTTTGGGTGTACCATTGCTGAGTTGTGTGGCCCAGGACAGGGTCAGTTTCCTGATCAGTCGGTTTCAGATTAAGTAAAGGCTGGACTGAGACTCACCCAGGCTAGAGGTCACTGCCATTGCCAGTCAGGATAAGGAGGCCCCTGACAGTATGGACATGAGGCCACAGGCTTTGGGGCTGAGCAGTGGAGGCCGCTCCTCCGGTCCATGGCTGCCTGCGCTGAAGCTCCAACTGGTTACCTGAGGGGGGACCCTCTGTAGCATTTCCCTCTTGTTTACTCTAACAAGCTCGGTTATCTGGTTCTCAAGCCCACAGCAAATTAGAAGCAGTAAATCAAAAGGAGGGCAGAGGGGCTGCTGGAAGCAGGCACACTAAAAGTGTCAAGAAGTGAGACCTGACGACCTGACAGCAGGGGAGTAGGCAGCAAAACCAGTAAAACACAAAAATCTCCAACCAGGTACAAGAGCTCAAAGATTGCAAACAATCTGGGGCCATTTCATGCCGGGCAAATGGGCCTGAGGAGATCACCACAGCGCGGGGCTAATAATCATGGCGGATTAATGGTGCTGGCCCCCGAGCTTCAGAAAGAGCTCAATTATGCTCTGTCAAGGAGGCAGAGCAGATAAGGAGTATGTTTCCTCCACACTTCCATCAAGAATGAGTCATTCTTTTAAGTGCACACCGATGGGAATAAAACCATACATCTGAGGCAAGTCCTAAAGTCCTGAGCGCCTCATTCCTCAAGCCTCGCAAAGCTGAAGTTGGCCTAGTCCTCATCCCACCAAAAACTGAGGCTCCACGAGACATGCCTGCTGGCTTCAGAGCCAGTCCTGAGCCCCATGCTGGCTCCACTACTTATTATTCCTGGGATCGTCGGCCAATCACTTGCCTCTCCATTTTCTCTGTTAAATGTTGACCATCATACCTGACTTGCATGGCTGCGAGGGTCACATCAGCGAAGCCAAGGCTCATGTATTTGGCCCTATGTACACATTCGGGACTCACTGGCTTCCCCCTACTTTGAGAAAGTCTCCTTCCAGAGGTTTCCACATTGGTGGCCCAGGCTCACAGGTGATGCTGGCTCTTGGCAGGGCTGGTGTGTGCCAATAGATTGGGGGTGGGGGAGCCAGGGCCATGAAGACAAGGGTTAGTGGCCAGGGAGCCCTTTTGCTTCTTCCTCTTCCCCTGGTTTCTATAACATTCCCCAGCCTTTGTGATACCAGTCAAGGGCACCTGGTACTTAAGCCAGGAATGGTGACTAGGGGCCCACTTCCCACGGGTCAGGTGCCAACACATATCCTGGGAAAGCACCTGTAGTGTTGAAAAGGCAGGCTGGTGGTGGCACAGACCAGATGTCACTGGTGTCTGGAGGCACGCCCAGGTGTGCCTGGCAACTGCTGGCCTGGGCATTTGTTTTCTGGGGATACAGGGGCCAGGGTCAACGCTCAGAGCTTCCAACTTTCCCCCATTGTTTAGAAGAACCCCCTCCACTCCATGCCAGTTTGGTGAGACAGAAAGGGACAGAAAGTCACATGCTCGGGAAGTCAACGTGGGAGCAGCTTCTAAACCCAGACAAGTGCCATCTTCTGTTTCAGTTACCCCTAAGAGCATGGCCCTTGGTGACAGACATACTTGGGTTCGAACTCAACTTAACTACTTCCTCATAAGCTTCCATTTTCCTCTTCTACTTCATATAATTGCTGAAAAAATGACGTGAAAAAAAGAACTCAGCACGAAGTCTGACATATAGTATCAACTCACGAAATGTCTGCATAGCAGCTCCTGCTCTGAGTGTGACACACGATTGGCTATTTTACTCCCCCTAGCAAGCCTGTGAGGTAGGTAGTGTTATTATTGTCCTCAAGATTCTAGGGGTATAAGTGACTTTCCTTATGTCTCACAGAGAGGAAGCAGCAGAAGCAGGATTCAAACCCAGGCATTGTGACTACAAAACTTTTGCCCACTATACCATAATTCCAATTGATTAGGCAGAAGGGAGCAAAAGTGCTTTGTCACCTCGACATTGCTACACTAATGAGAGCAGTGGGTGGCATTACTGTTTATGAATCATGTTAGTAGCTACTCCCTGGAGACACCCTGAACCTGAGGCTATTGACTGAGAGACCCCTGGATGCTGAGGTTGTGGTGATGCCCAGGGACCATCCAGCAGGCTGGCCATCTCTCCTAGTTCTCCTACTTGCTGGATTTCTGATGATCCATACTCCTCTTGGCTTGGAACTTTGTGTGTGGAGCTTTTCAACTGGCACGCACCCTCTGGGACCAAAGCCTATGAAGGGTGGCTCAGTGCCCCACAGCTGCCAGGAAGGGGACATCAAAGGCACAGCTCATGGGTGAGGCGGCTCCCTCCTTTGGTTTTGGGTTCTGTGGTGCACGCACAAGCATGCACACACACACACGCAAAGAAGAGAAGATGGGGCTTTGGCAAGAAGACAGACCAAATTGCTGGTGGGCTGGGGAACGTCCAGGAGGAACAGTGGGAAAGGAAGAGGGGGGACAGGAAAATGTGGCAAAGGCCTGAAGGGAAAGAGGGAGGGAGGAAAGAGGTAATGGTGTGGGCAGCTGGCAGGGCGTGTTCCCTGTGTTGTGCTGCTTCTGGAGAGAGGCCCTGGTGGGGCTGGATGTTGAGCATCAGGCTGTTGGGAGGTTGCAGGCCACCACCATTGGGTGTTTCTTTTGTTCGTTCGTTCATCCATTCATTCATTCATTCATGCATTAATGCATTCACCCAACAACTAACTATTCATAGAACCACCGAGTATGAAATAGCAATTTGTAGAGTGAGCTCTGCAGTCAGACGATTTGTGTCAAATCCTGGCTGTACTTTTTATTGGCTGCGAGATCTGGGGCGAGTGATACCCGCTGGGGCCTCAGTGTCTGCATTTGTGAAATGGGTATGATTATAGTACTTACCTCAGAGTATACTTGAGAGGATTCAATAACTTATTCCATATAAAGTCCCTAAGACAATGCCTGGCATGTAGTAAATGCTCAATAAACACTGCTTATGTGGGTGGGGGCACGTATCTGTGCACATATACTCACATATACAGATTACATGCCAGGCCTTGTGTTAGGCATTAGAAGCACAGATAGACATAGTTCTGCCCTCGTGGAGCTGACATTTGGTCCTCAACTGACTCTCTGATAGAGGCCTTGCTGCCGTTTCTAGAATCCTCCCAAATAGCCAGCAGTAGAATGATTGCTCAAACTGGCACTACCGGACCCAGAATTCAGCCTCTGCTCCTCTCTGCTCTGCTGTCTTCAGTGGGGACAGGCTAGGCCTATCAGCTATGCACAGTTCTAAAAGGAACCAGCCCATAAGCTTGAATAGATGGTGTGACCATTGTGGACTTTGTCAGTAGCTGACTTCTACAATGTGTCCTGGTGGCTAGAATGATGGAATAAGTTAGAGTTACCCGAAGAAGTGGGCCAGGAAAAAAAAATCAACCAAATTCTCTCTCTCTCCTCCCTCTCTCTCTCTCTCTTTCTCTCTCTCTCTCTCCGCACTCCCACTCTAACTTTGGCATTCTTCAGCCCTCGGAATTAGCCCACAGTGGCAAGAATGTCACCGGTGTCCCCACATACACATATGTATAGATATATGTAGGGACATGTGTACATAGACATATGTTATCATGGGCACAGATAGAGTCGGAGAAATATGGTTCATGTGGAATGAAAGAAGGGAGGGAGCATACAGCTGAGCCGAGCTGAGCTGAGGCCTGGGCGATGGGATCCAGTAGGCGTGGACTCCAGGACCCAGAGAACCTGGCTACTTCATAGTGGCCGCTGCTCTAACAAAGTGTCAAAGTATGTACTGGATGGCATGACTGCCTGGGAAGGGTAAGAGGTGTTATAATAAAAAAAAAAGATTTGATGTCAAATAAATATGGAGAGATGCCAAGTTAAACCAATGTAAATATGTTTCCTTTGTTTGTTTTACTGCAGGACTTCTCAGAACCTTCAATAAGCTACAGCACAAGCAAATCCCTGAGGGTATGTGTTTTTGTATGTGTATGTCTATTGTGTTTACCAAACAAATTTAACCACAAAGGCCTTTTTCTAGGGAATATCTCAGAGTAAGTGTTCTGCTTTGAGAAATATGGCCCTGTGTTTTCTCTAGGCCCTGGGCTCAGCCTTCTGTTGCCCTCACATACTGGAACCTTCCTAGTTTCCTAAGTTCCAATGTAAAAGGTTGGGACCTTGCTACCCAGCTTCTCGCCAGCCTCCATGCCCTTCCCGTATTTTCTGGATTCATCAGTGAGGGATTGGAGGGTGGCCATCCTGTCTCCCTTCAGACCTCTCCACTGGGGCCAAATTGAGAGGCAGTGTGTCCCTTCAGAACTGCTCACTGTGATAGGCCTGATCATGAGGTAGTTCAGCTGAGGTGCCAGCAAAAGGCCCACCTAGCGCCCATGGGCCTGTGCTGTTCCACATGAAGGAGTTTCTGTTCATTACCAGCTTCAACTCATTAGAGCAGCACCAAGCCCAGGAGGACGAAGGGAGAGGGTTGTGCAAATTAATGAGCGACCAAATTAAACATGTTCTCTCAGCCAGCGAACTGTTCCAGCCGATCAGCTGAGGCCTGGGGATTTGAAAGCGGGAAGTCCCTACCCCATGGGCCAGAGACCTCAAGGCAGCCATCTCCTCCTGTTCCTTAAGGCAGCCTGGCAGCAGCAGGGTTGCCAAATCTAGCAAATAAAGTACAGGACTCCCATTTAAAATCCCCGCTTCAGATAAACAACAAATATATTTTTTTTAGTACAAGTATGTCCCATGCATTATTTGGGATATACTTATACTAAAAAATATTCATTGTTTATCTCAAATTTAAATTGTGCTGGATGTCCTATATTTCATCTGGTATATCTAGTCTGGGGGGTTCCCAAGACTCTAGAAGCTGGGGCTCCAGACCCAGGCTAGGACAGAGACAAGCACCAGAAGCTCAGGGACTGAGGACCTCTGCCCCTCATCAATGCAAAGGGTCAATTTTCCTTGATCTCTGAGGATCCGATTCCTTCGTTGCTTTCAGGAGACAATGAGGTGCTGGCAAAAGAGCCTCACCAGGCAGGAGTCCAAAGGGCAAGGTCCATCACTGCTCCTGTCTCACCGGGTGACCCTGGCCAGTCACTTACCGTGTAGGGCAAGGTGTGAGGGCCCCATAGGTGCGGATTCTACCTGTTTCTGTTGAAAATGCCTCTGAATGGCTGGTAGGAACACAAAGGGGCTGCCCACCACTGGTCCCCCAATGGCAGACTCAGTGACATTAATGCTGGGAATATCAAGGTGCTCTGAGGGTTGGCATGTGTGCCTGCTGTTCACATTTCCCTGCAGAGGAGGCTTAAACACAATATTACTCTGTATGCCAGGGAGTAGGGGGCCCCATTCTGTAGCTGGGGAGAACAAGGCCCTAAGAGGTTCCCAGCTGAGCCAAAGCAGGAACTGCTGCTTCCTTCAGAATCCCCATCCCTTCTTCCTTGTTCTGGGTGGATCCAGATGGGGGTGGTCAGGCCTGCCCCACGTGGGTGCCTCTGTTGTCAGTGATTTCACCAGAAAGGCAGCTTGGAGGAAACAACCAGCTGCTCTCCTACCCCATCCCCCCCTCCCCTAAGCCCCATGCCTCAGTGGGCAGAGAGCTTAGGGTTAGACATATTGTCAGGCCAGATGTAGATGTGGGTTCTAATTCTCTTCTCTTCTTTCCCCCTGAGGTCTAAATCCTTTAAGTCTTCTTTTTGCTTCCCGAGGAAGGGAAACACATGGGCTGGAGGGAGGGGACCAAACTCGCCATTCCCAGCCAAAATCCACCTTCAGTCTCACCCCGCCCATGGGGCTTCCAGCAGTGGTGCCCAGGCACTTTCATTTGGGGGCTATCTGTGGGCTAGAACAAGGCCCTCCAGTGGGAGACTTGCAGCCTTTCCTCTTAGAGCCCCGGCCGCAGGGCCTCTGTTCTGTTGCTCCTGGAATACCCGTCTTCCCTATCCTCCAGCACCTAAGAGACGACCCAGCCAATCAAGTTCTTGCTGGTAACTGACTCACTGGACACAATCACAAAACACAAATGATAATCATGGCCCATTTCTGCACATTAGGGTTGAATGGGCCCTGATACATCATTTACTCCAACCTCTGGTCCATAAAAATGGGGAAACCAAAGCCTACTTAAGGCGATAAGTGGCTTGAACACTCATATGTTCGCCATCTGCCAGGAGCCATGCGAACCTGCTGCGCAAGGCCTGATGAGTCTGTTTTATAGGTGGAGAAACCGAGGACTCCAAGGATAGCTGCCTTCTCCGAGGCCACACAGCTAGGCCTTCTGACTCAAAAGCATATGCTCTTGCCACCACCAGGACATTGCCTCTGGGTCCAGTGAGGTATGCTGGGCAAGACCCCCAAATGAATGATGCTCTGCCCTGGCCTGCAGGACCAGAGGCCTCCAACAGCCAGCTGGTGACAGAGGCTCTCTTTACTTCAGTGCCTTCGCTGGCCCTTCCACACTACACTCTTTCCTTCTCAGCCCTCACCCTCAAAAACTTCTACCTCCCTAGGCCAGCATGTCTCTCCTGAAGTCTGACCCCATTCTTTAGCCCTGTGGCCTGCTATCTTTGTCCTCTGGAAGAAATCGGCCAACCCCTCTCATTTGGAAAACACCATCACTTAGGCTCCACTTTGGGTGACTGGCATTATCTCTTTACACTGGAAGAAACTGAGACTCAGAGAGGTTATTCACATGGGGCCTGAAACCCGGGTCATGTGACTGATCCTATTCACAGGGCTCTCTTTTCACCTCAACTCAGATATCTCAACTGCAGTCCCCATCCGAATGCTAGGCATGAAAATAACAGGTGGCATCTTTCCAAAAGCCCCTCCCTGGTCCCAGTCCCCAACTCTGTGCTCCTCAGCCTTCCATGGGGATCTGTATTCCCTGCTGTAGCCCTGCCTTACCTTTTTCCTGGGGTTACTCTCCCATTGACTGAGGCCTGTGCCCATAGGTGCCCCTGACTTGTGACTGCCCCTCTCTTGACCCCAGGGCTATGGCTACCAGGCTACGGCTTGGTCAGTCATCTTATCTACTACAATCCCCTTTTAAATTCCAAATGACTTCATCCAGGCTGTCAGGGGAGCTTAAGTGCGCATTTTCACCCCCTCAGATCCCTATCCCTTACTCCTGTCATCAGGTGGACTCAAGGAAGGGGAGGCCAGACAGAGACAGGGCTAGGGATAGTGAGTGGGGAGCGACAGGATGGAGGAAAGACAAAGCCCAAGAGAATGGGGGAAGGAGGAAGAGGAGAGAGACAGAGACCCAATGATAGCCATGGTGGTGGGTGGTCATGGTGTCTGTCACTGTGCGGCCCCCCAAGGCAATGTAGCTGACCTGGCAGGTGGTGAGGCTCCTTGAGGAGATGGACTCCCTGTTACATCAGTAGCATCCAGCAGAGTGCCTGGCTGGCATATAGTGTGTGTTCAGCACATGCTCGCTTGTTCGAAGGAAGGAATGACTGAAAGCTCATCTGTCCCCACCAGTTCCCCTGTCCCATGGCCCACCTGAGACAGTTGGTTCTCTTTCCACATGCTTATGTCATAGATTCCTAGACTGTCAGAGCTGGCAGAGCCCCCTGGACAACCTATGCACACCTTCATGGTGCAGATGGGAGCATCGAGGCCCAGAGCAAGGAAGGGATGTGTACTGTGTCACTTAGCAGAACTGGAAAGAAAAGCCTGGACTCAGTTCACACAGGGTTCAACTCACCACTTACCACATCTCTGGACCTCCTCATATACAGCCATGCTGCAGCAAGGTCAGATATCTGTGTTCTGGAGGACAAGGAATGACAACACCTTGTGCTCACAGCCCCATGGGTAGCTCTGGCCAGTGGGTTCTTTCCTCCCGGGAGAGGGCTGCAGGAAAGATGGTTCCCAGGGTGTTTTCCTGATGGGCCAAGGACTGGGGACCATGGAACGTAGCCAGTGGTGATCAGGATGCTGACCAATCTCCTCAGTCGTCCACCCAGTCCCTTTCTCCTGGCCACTGCGGAGGTCTGGCCCCCACTAGGGTAGAAGCCCTGAACTTGGGCTCTGACAAACTGAGGCTCAATTTCCTTGACAGCTAAACCAGAGTGAACCCCAATTTCTTCCTATGGTTTGTGTGAGACTTAAAGGGGATGACACATATCCTGAGAATGTCATGGCATGTCTGTCACACAGTCAATGCTCACTACATGTGGGTAATTGTAGTACCTTCCTTCACTATCCTGCTGGCCCCACTTCCTCTCATCTCCATGGCTTCCTGTTTGATGCCTCCAGCCACAGGAGAGGCAGGTCCTGGCCATGGATTCTCCAGGTCCCCTTGTACTCCTGGTACAACCTTGAGCAGCCCAGCCCCTTCATCTCACTCCCCTCAACCATCGAAGGCTTCGCGGTGCCTCCATAAATGCCAAGGGCTTCCAGGCTTCTTCTGGGTTTAATACTGCATTTCTAGAAACCATCTTCCTGTGTTGAGCCAGGTCAGTCTAGAATTTAGCCTAGATCCTCATGTTTGGGAGAGAGAGAGAGAGAGAGAACTAGAGCTAGAGAGAGAGAGAGAGGGGTCAGGTACACTCCTAGGGGGGAAGGCTGTGCATACCCAAGCCTCCCCCTTTTCTGAGGCTGATTTCTCTTCCACAGGGCAAGGAACCTATAGCTAACTGGGATCCACCCCCCCTGGTGCAGACTGGCTGACCCCTGCCCTACCAGGCTCACCTGTGGTCCTTAAAGAATGAAGCTGTCCCCTTGGCCCACTTCCCGCGGCCTCAGGACCTGCCTCTTTCAACCAGCTTCTGCCAGGGTTTTCCTGCATGTCTTCTCCCTCTGCCTCTGGGGCGGGCCCTTCCTGGCCCCCCAATGCCCCACCACACAGACACACCCCCTACAGGCAGCTCAACCTCTTTCCTCCTTTCTCATGACATACCCCTGATGGCTCATTCCTCCTCCCAAGTGTCTTGGGTCCTGACTTGCTGTGTGATCCTGAACAGCAAGCTTCTTCTCTCTGCCTCCCTTAAGCCATTCGTGAAATGAGAGTAATCACATGTCCTACCTGCCAGCGTTGCTGAAGCCTCTGCTTCGGGTCACAGTGAGCAGGAGAAATGAGCTGGACGGCACTTGCTGTAGCAGGCCCGGGGCCACTGGACTCCCTCTTCCCCTCTAAAATGTTTACACAGAGATGAAATGGGGCCAGAGGGTGTGCGTGCACTGTATTGGCTGTAGGAGGTACTGCTTGGTTTCATGGAGAACAAGGGTGCCCTGTCCTGGTTCCTGGTCTCAGTGTGGCTTCCCAACTGTAAATTTTCAATAAAGCTGTTTCGAAGGGAGCCCCTTAGGCCCTGGGCTGGAGCTAGGTAGCTTCCATTAGGTGTTGGCCAGACCAGGAGGGCAGCGCCACTAATCCTGAGGTTTATGGAGCAGCCCCATTGGCCAAGGCACAAGGGCGCAAAAAGCAAAACTGGAGTTTCTGAAGCCTGCAGTTTTCCCCTGCTTTTTGTATTGCTTCCCATATCTGAGCTTTCTCTGATTTCATTCCTTGCTTCTGCTTCTCCCACCCTGAGACTCTCCTAGGGTCTCCCCAAGCTCTTGGCCGGGCCTCTGGGTTCTCCGTCTTCTGCCTTCTTACTTTTGGGCTTTCTCTGTCTCAAGCCCTCTTTCACCTCCCTTGGCCCGTCTCACAGAGATGGGGATGTTTGATTGGGAGCTTTGGTTGCTACCATGTCAACCCTACCCCTTGCTCTGTGTGCTTGTTCTGGGCCTTTTCTGCGCGCTCTCCCCCACAATCACTGATTCTCCCCTCATTTCTTGTCTCTCCTGACTGGGCAGTCGCAGGGACCAAGATGGGCAATGTGGGGAGCACATGTGGGATGGCCTGTCCCCTACCCCGCCCACCAAATGCAGCTCATCAGCTCATTGGGTGGATGAGCTCTGCCTGAGCCCTCCCATGCTTGGCCTGCCAAGCACACATGTTCTTAGCCTGCCCAGTTATGTGACTCCAGCAGGGGTTTTGATCGACAACAGCAAAGAAAGTAAAACACATAAAAAAGAAAAAACGCAGCCACCCAGCGACTGAATGAAAGCAGAGCAGCAGTGAGCAAGCTGCTTGCAGCTACCTGGGCTTGGAGGGTGCTGCATGGCTGGGGTGGGCAGGAAAAGGGAAGAGCCTAAATGTGGGAAATGTGCTTCAGGGACCTGCTTCGGGAACCTACCTCATGAGCCGCCCTGAGCCAGACAGTGTCAGGCCAAGTCTTTGCAGCAGCCCTGGCACCCAGATGAGGAGATCCAGATCCAGAGAGGCTAAATGGCTTCACTAAGGCATCTCTCCTGCCACATCCATCATTCCACATCCTAAAGGACGCTCCTGTCACAGAGTTCTATGCTCTTCTCTCTCCGTCTCTGTGTTGTCTGTGTGGTACTTCGTTGGCAGGGCAAACTGCCCAGAAAAGGCCAGTTCCCAGGGCTGCCTGTATCCTGACAATTGCTGAAGCATTGCTTTCCTCCAGAGATTTCCCTGCTGAACCCCTATCAGTTGGCTCCACTCTAGGCCAGATCCTTTGGAGTCCCAGGGGCATCTGCTCTAGTCCCAGGGCAAAGCTGGGCAAACTCTAGGCTTTGTTCCTGGATCTGTGAGCTACCTGGGATCCTGGCTCACAGCTCAGCATCTGCTCAATTTTCTGAGCCTACCTCAGCAGCCTATTCCCTGTAACTCTGCTCAGCTCTTGCCCCACCCTCCATTTGAATCCCACGGCCCACACTGGCCCACACCAGGCCCCTTGCATTCTCCCTTTTGATGCAGTTGCGTGTTCAGCCTTCCCTAGCAGGCACCTTCTCCCTATTTTTCAGATGGAGAAACATACCTGGAGAAGGGAATGCATTGGCACCAGCCACAAGTTCCTCCAGAGCCAGGGAGCAGCAATCATAGGAGGTTGAAACTATCTCTCAAAGCTTCAAAGATCAAACTGCACCTCAGGACCCATCTTGAGCCCAAGTAGGGCCTATGGCAGGCATCCCTAATGTGTGGGTAACAGATGTTGATCCCCAAAGTAACTAGGATTCGATACTGAAACAAAATCACTTACTCGATGGCAATACACAAGCATCTGCCAAGGAGCCCCCAGGACAGAATACCTTCCTCCACGTCCTTACACAGCACCTTTGTCTCAGAGTATCTGTTGGCAGCCATGTGCTTTTATCATTATGCCAGCCTTATAGGAAAGGAAAAGGTAAAGACCAAAGAGAGCAGTAATTTGCCCAAGGTCACACAGCTCCACAGTCCCCTCTCATCCCCCAGAAGCTTCTGGCTTTACTGAGGCAGCTTTCTTAGAGGAGAGAGAGGGAATTAAAGAGAAAAACACCAGCAAGCTGTCTGGGGAAGAGAGAGCAGCAAAGAGAGTCTGGAGGTCAACACTTTATTTTGCATCAGCCCACTATGAGGGAGGTAGGAGTGGTGTCAGGTGAGCATCTTGGGCTTTGATCAGATGCTCAGGGAGAGAGAATGGTGCTTCCCCTTCCGCATGCCTCAGGAGAGTCTCTGTCAGTGACACCTCTAGAACACAGAGAAAACACTGAGAATGTCTGGTGCTGAATGTGGCACCCTTGTCCTCTCCTTCCATCATGCCGAGAACCTCCTGTCCAGGTATTACCAGGCCTTCTCTCTCTGCTCCCACAGTTCTCAACCCAGTCCACAGTGCTGTCCCACTTGCCTGTCAGGGAAAATAGGTCCCTCCTGGTCTCCCTTCTCCAACTCTGGCCCCTACAATTAATTCTCCACCCAGCAGCCAGAGGGCTGGTGCAACAGTGTAAAGCAGGTTCCTTACACAGCTGTTGAAGAGCTCCAGAACCTAACCCTCCAGCCCCCTACCCACCCACCATCCCTCCAAGCATCTCCTGCTTCTTCCACACTGATTCAGGCACCTTTTCCCCAAACACTGCGCTTCACTCTGCCTTGGCCAGTGCTGGTCCCTCCTCATGAAAACCTGGTTTCTGCCGCAGCCCTCTCCGCCAGGCCATGAGGCTCAGGAAAATAGGCAGTCTAGTTCTAGGAAAGAGGACAGCACCAATGCCCTGCCCATTAGATGACATTTCCCTCAAGCTCCAGGGAAAAGAAGTGGGGATTCCTTTGAGGTGGGAAGATTGGAATGAAGAACGGTGAGGAGAGTTAGTGGGGCCTTGATCCAGCAAGGACATCAAACTGGGCATCAGCACCACAGAGTGTGTTCCACCAATTGCATCTCACACATGAAGAAACTGAGGCGCTGAGAAAAGTGAAGTGAATGGCCACGGGTCACATCGCTGAGCCTAATGGCCAGCCGAGGACTGCGGGACTCGTCACACCTGGGGGCTCGGGCTGCAAGCTCCTCAGGACCCATCAGTTACTGAGTCCAAGCAACTGAAGGACCAACGCGGCCTCGCCACTGCCGGTGGAGCTCTGCTCCCTCCTCCCCAGCCGGCTTCGGTTTAGTCATTTACACTTTGAAGGCAGCCTATTCTCACCAGCGGCTTCCCTGCCCACACATTTGCATTTGGAGGCTTTCATCTGATCTCTCGGAATTAAAGGCTTTGTCTCCTATTAAAAGAATTCCAGGCCACAAGAGCCTGGAGGGGGAGGGGAAGGGCTCCGGGTCCCTGCAAAAGCCTTCCTTCTCACCACATCCGGCCTCGAACCTCTCCAAGGGTCTTAGCGGTTGGATGGGGTAGGGCCCCACAAGGCCTGCGTGGGGTGGACAAAGCCAGGACCATACTGGGGCCCCTGCTCCATGCTTTAACACGACCAAGTCTTCCCTTCCCATCCCGCCTGGCAGCCTGGTACATGGTTGGGCCAAAGGCGGGAGCACCCACGGGAGAGGGAGCCAGCAAGATGGCCTCGGAATTCCGGCTGTAGTGCTTATCAGCTGTGAGTTATCTGGCAGCTCACCCTGGCCTCTGGGCCTCAGTTTCCTTATCTACAAAATGGGAGCAAGGGGATCTGTAAAGAGTGGGTCCACCCTGCCCAGGGCAGTGGAAGGGGGTCTGTCTTAAGAGCCAGAGAAACAGAATGAAATTCCAGATGCATCCCTCTGTCCCGTCCCACAGGAGCTTTCTCCTATGTGGGCCTCAGGCTCCCCCTCGTAAAATGGCTGTTTGGTTTCCAGGGCTCTCCTCCAGCTCTGGGATATTATGGGATGCCGAGCCTCCAGAACCTATTCAGCCTGTTGCCTCCAGCTTGTCCTACCCCAGCCTGGACTTAGTCCCCTGCCCCATCATTATAATACTTCCAATTTTATTCCCTAGGCTACCCTGGCTGCACAGTAGACTCGCTGAGGGAGATTCACAAAAAGACCAATGTCAATCCCCAGGGATTGTGATTGAATTGTTTTCAGGTGGGGCCACAGCCAAGCTTTGAAGAGCTCCCAGATGATGCGGATGTACAGACAGGGCTTAGAACCACCAAGCTGTCCAGTACCTTGGATACAGGAGGTCGGGGGCATAGGCCTGGATTTCAGCTCTCCTCAGCAGAGATCATGGGTGAGTTACTTAGCTTCTTTGTGCCTTAGTTATCTCAGGGTTAGAATGGGTAAGGGGATTAAATGAGACAATGCACACAAAGCACTCTGGGCACAGAGGCACTGGACTCCTTACCACAATCCCATGAGGTGAGAGGCTTAATGAAGCAGACGTTACATCTGGATAGACTGAGGCCCAGAGAGGGGAAGTTACTGGTCCAAGGTCATGTAGCTAGAAGGATCCTTAGAGATCATTCTGGCAGAGTGGGAGGTGGTATAGTCCTTAAGTGTGCAGCCTCTGGAGCTAGGCTGCCTTAGGTTCAAATTCTGGTTCTATGACTTCAGCTGTGTGAAGCTGAGTAACTTACTTTGCTGAACTTCAGTTTCTTCATCCTTAAAATGGGGACAATAATAGTACACTAGTACTCACCTCATGGGCACCCATTAAGCTGGTTACACCTTCTCCAGCCCCAGCAACCTGCTACACTGTATGTCATCAGGAAGCTGAGGCCCAGAGCGGGGAAGAGACCCACCCAAGTTCCCACAATAAATTCGAGGCAGAACTTGGCCAGAACTCAGGTCTCCTGGGAGGCCTCCCAAAGACCCCAGCCTAGCGTTTATTCCTATAGCTCATGTAGTCCTCTCTACTCATATAAAACAGTAAAAACTTATATGGCCAGGTCATTGGCCATTTTGTGTCTCCCAGTGTTCATGGGGCAAAGCAGAAAAGAAATTCTCATTCTCTCTCAGGCTGTCTCCCTTTCCATTTTCTCCCTCTTCAGTTCTCTCTGGTAACTCAAAACCATCTGAACGGATTTAAATAGACCTCTCCTTGAACAGTCTCCTTCAATGGAGAGAGGGTGGAAAGCTCAGCCCGAAGGAAGAATTTCCCCGATGATTATACTGAGGACTAAATGTGGATGGGAGCTGGTGATGGGGCTGATGGTGTGCCGGGGGATGCAGAGGGTACAGGGCTTAGAGACCAGGTGATGAGCTGAGGAGAGGGGATGCTGCTGGCCTGGACTGCACAGAGGAATCCATAAATGTGGACTCAAAGGAGTGAACACTTGGGGACTCAGACAGCTGAGCTTCAGAGGCTCAGGAAAGCCCACCAAATACACACCAACTCCTGCCCCTACTACCAACACACACACACACACACACACACACACCAGATGGGGACAGACTTTCCAAGGGATTCAGGAAGCACTGAGTAGTAAAAGACCCTGTTAAATGGCCAAAGAGTCACCTGGAGAAGGAATATCTTAACCTATTAGCTCTAGTCAATGACATCATATATGTGAGTTTATATTATCATTTGCCTGTAAATTTGCAGATTACATATCTCCAGTCCCCAAGCACTGTGACAGGCCAAATAAGGAAAAGTACTAATAATAATAGCAGCCAACTGTCTCTGAGTGCTTACTGTGTACCAGGCACTATTTTAGGTGTTTCACATGCATGAATTCATTAAATCTCACAAGCACTCAAGGAAGTTGGTGCAATTAAAACCTCCAGTTTCTACATGAGGCCTGGAGTGGTTAAATCACTTGCCCAAGTTCATAGCAAGTAAGTGGGTTTAAGCTTGGCAGCTTGGCTTCAGAACCCGTGGCACACTTAAACGCTGCTGGGCAGGGAGAAACACAATGGCCCTTCCATCAGAGAGTGGATGGTCTGAGAGGAGAGATCCTCTGACAGTAACACTTTACCTTTGAAGCTGGTAAGTGATGCCAAGTTAATAACTGTGAGTCCGGCAACTACATTCCAGGTCTGAGCCCTGTGACCTTGGGCAGGGTATCTGACCCCAGACAAAATCGGAACCCTAAATCATAGGCCTGTTGGGTTGATCTGGATGTGAAAGTGCCAATAAACCCTATAAAGCTGGGGGAGAGGGCCTTTTTTAGCCACCTGCTCATGACCCCCATGTTCAGCTCCCCACCCTCCAATATATACACCTGTCTGTGCACTTACCCCTTTGTGAACTTGTGTCTCCCAAGCCAACAGTACTCAGCCCCCAGCAACCCCAGTGTACCCCAAGAAAAGCTGCTACTTGTAGACATGCACACGCCACTCCCTGCAGGTACACACACTCCCGTGCACATGCACAGCCATATCTTTGCACACGAGTGCCCATTCCAATGTACACAAGCGCTCCCTTGAAACCTTGTCTTTCGGAGCCCTGTCACAGGACTCAGAAATGTGGTTCTCATGCAACCTTGCTAATCACTGTCACATGGGGGTGGCAGGCAGGTGGGCATCAGTGGGGGAGTGGGGCACATAGTGCAGCGTGGAAGAGGCAGGTCAGGAAGGTAGCACAGGCTGGTCAGGGCCAGCCTTTTAAGCAATCTGTTTAGCCCTGCAGCTAAGGAGCCCATTAGCAGCAGCTTCTCATTTCAGAGTTCCCAGCATGCCATGGCCCACAGACTGCGCACTGTTTATTTGGAGAAGCCCAGAAAAATTGTTTGTATAATTAGAGACGGACAAGGGCTGCCCTTGAAGGGGTTCTCTGCAGGAGCCCTGGGCTTGCAGCAGACGACAGCTCCAAAGTCCCACCACCCGCCGGAGGAGCACCAGCCAGGGCCCAAGAATAACAGAGGTCCATGGCTGGGCTACAGGGCCTCCATGAGGGCCTCTCTGGCCCCCTTTCTTGTTAATAACCAGTAGGACAGACCACCGTGGTTCCACAAGGACCCACCCAGGACCAGGCAGAGAGGAGAGAGGGCCAAGGCACCATGAAGTCATCATGGGGTACGAAGAGCCCTGGCTTTGAATTTAGATCTCTGCTTCACTGGACCTCCCTGGGCCTTCACTGGAGATACCTATTAGAGCCTGGTGGCTGGGAGGAGGAGCATGCTGTGTCAGTGTCTATTAGAGCACCACATTGTCCCATAGAGACCATCTTTCTTGACCTGTTCTCCAGTCGACCTTGATTCCTTGTTTCTTTCACATCCAGATTATCGCCTTCTGAATAATTGGCTTTCTTTCTGTTCACCTTAGAGTTTCAACAAACTCTAACAAATCATAGTATTACTGAGTCCCAGGTAGAAGAGGGCAGACAGTTTGCCTCCTTCTCTCAAGGCAGTCTGTCCTTTCTCCTAGTGCCTTTGATTGTCACAAATTCGAATTGCATCTAAATTTGTCCTCCTGAAACAACTCCTCTCCTCTATCCTTCAGGTGAGGCCCAGCCTCAGCACCACACAGACTCTCCCTCCCTCGCTAATGCTTCAGTCTTGAAGTCCTAATCACTTTATGGGTGCCTCTTTCTCTGGCCTGTCTGATGAATGCATGGCTGGGTGGGGGAGGGGAGGATAAGGAGCAATTATCTTCTTAGCTCTCATAGTAGGGGCTGAGGTTCCCATTTGGGCCTCACTTTTGCCATCTGTGAAATGGAAGATTGGACTAGATAAACTCCAAGATATTCCATCATCATGGTCAATGCTCACAAATCCTGAAGCGGGTAAGGCAGGGAAGTAATAGAATCCCCAGGTTACAAGACAGCAAGGGGCAGAGCCAGGATTCCAGCCCAGGTTAGTTAGACTCCAAAGTTCACATGAACCCTACAGAGAGAGAGATACACAAAAAGAAAAAGAAAAAGAAAAAGAGCAGAATCAGCCCTCTGGCTGAGGGGAAGCAGCACTCGTTCATTAATCTATTCATTTAACCATTCGTTTTCTTCTGTTCGTTTATTTTTATAATGAAATATTTCAGATGTACAAAAAAGGTCTCAAGAAAAATATAACAACCCCATTAACCATCATTCAACTTCAGACATCGAACATCACAGATATAGTTGAAGCTTTCTGTGGACACTCAGATCCTAATCTCCTTCTTGACCCTCCCCAAGGTAGCTACTCTCCCAATTTTGATGTGTGAAAAGCGTTGCACTAATGGCACTCTGTGTACACTTAGCGACTTGCTTTATCATTCCCCATCATGTCTGAGATGTATCCGTGTTAACACATGTAGCCATAGTTCATTCATTTTCATTGCTATTCCATTGTCTAAATATGCTACAATTTATTGATCTGTTTTTCCAATCATGAACACTTAGGTAGTTTTGCACATCTTATTAAAACAAAGAATGCTGCTACGAACATCTTTGTACATGTCTCCAGGTGGACACATGTGTGCATGTGTCTCTGGGGTCTCATTGGGTCTGAGGGCATATGCTCACCTTCATCCTTACAGGACATTGCCAAGTTGCCCTATTCTTTTATAGCTTCATAGGACAAATGTTTATTGACCACTTATTATGTGCCAAGCCCTGGTGTGACAGCAGAGCAGTAGGAGCCATCGCCTTTAAAGTAAGAAGCAAGGGAAAGGGGGTAAATTAGAAAGATCTTGGGGAGGCGTAAGTAGTCAACTACTTAGAGTTATGTTGAGAACTCTCTGGAAAGAGTGAGTATTCAGGTGTTTATGGCATTCTGTCTTGGTAGACATCATGGGTGGGGGAAGACCTCTCCCTCCCAGCCAGCTTCCAACAGGATGCAATCATGAGAGGAGGCAGTCAGCAGGCCCAGGTATTGGTCCTGGATCTGCTTCAAATTCATTGCATGACCTTGGCCAGCTGCCTTTTCCTCTCTGGGCCTGAGTTTCTCCCCAGTATATGGGACAGGGAGACAAGGTGGAGCCTCAGTTTTTATTGTCTATGGTCAGAATATTTGAGTTGGAAGAATCAATGTATCATATTACCCCCAGAGCCTTGCTTTTCTTCTCTTTAACATGGGCTTCCTAAGGCCTGCTGGGCCCACCTCCTAAGGCTGCCAGGGACACTCTGGAAGGGTTTGGGTTATCCTGTGAAGTGGTGTTCTCCTTTAGGTGCAGTTCAGTCCCAAGGCAGAGGGATGGCAAAGATTACTCCTGAATACCCTCCAAGCTTCTAGCGTTTGGCTTTTTTATTCCTCCCATTTTTTGCCAGGCCTCTTCCCTAGACCCTGCTCCGACTCCAAGTCAATCATCTCTGCACACAAGGTATAAATATAAAAAATAAATAAACCCAGCGCTGGAGAAAATTTCTGGCAAGCGGTGGACTCTGATTAGCATGCATAGTGGATGTGCAACTGGGCATATCGAAGAAAAGTGCATTTTTCGGCAGTAAAGAGCTATCGGCACCATCTGGGTGGGGAGACATGCAGAGGGCGGGAGGCCCAGACCTGGTACTCCGGCTGGATCCAGGGAGCCCATCACCAAGGAAGGCCCCAGGCCTCCTCTCAGGCTGCCTCTGTTCCTGCCCATGCTTCCCAAACCTGAGCAGGGCTATCTTCTCCGTAAGCTAGAACCTGGGGCCCAAGTGAGGGGAATGAGAAGGTTGGGTAAGGTGATAGGCCCAGATTTAGCTGGGTGACCTGGGGCAAGTGAATTCATCATCATAAGCCTCCATTTCCCTATCTGTAGAAAAAGAAGGATAGTAAATATCTTGCAGGCCTGTGGTGGCCCCGTGAGCGAAGGACAAGGTCTAGCAGTGATGAACACTTGCCAGCCATCTTCCTTCTCCTCTGCAATATGAAACAGCCCCACCCCTAGTATATGGCCTGGGGGCCACATACCAAGAAAAGTAAGGAACAAGAGAAGCATCTGGGGGGAATCCATGGGGGGAATTCATAGAGGAAGAAAAGAAGTAAAAACAGCTGCAAAGTGTTTTGCAGTCTTTATCACTTCATTTAAACTCCTCAGCAATCCTTTACAGAAGAGGAAATTGAGGCACTGAGAGGTTACTAACTTGTCCAAGGTCACACAGCTAGGTACTCAGCAGACTTGGTATTGAAGTCCAGGCAATTTGACTCCAGTTGGGTTTGCCAGATAAAATACAGGCCATTTGACTTAGATTTGACTTTCAGATGAACAACGAATACTTTTTTTTTTAGTATATGCTAAAACTAAAAAGGACATACATATGCTAAAAAGTATTCATTGTTTGTCTCAAATTCAAAGTCAAGTGGGCATTCTGGTTTTTTTTTTTCAATTTTCTAGATTCGGCAACCATAATCCCCACCCCAGCCATACTCTAAGGATCTCCCCCTGCCCAGGACCCCAAATTCTCTCTCCTACCACCCACCTGCATTTCCACAACTGGTAATTGCACTTTTAGAAGCCCATAAGAAGCCCCCCTCCCCAGGAATTATTTTTAATGGCAAGAGGATTGGATCTCTGACCTCAGCGAGGCCCTGAGCAGCCAGGGGTCATTGAGCAGCTGGTTGTCTCCCTGGAGGCTTAACCCCCAGAGGCCTGAGTCCTAAGATAAGGGGTGAAACAGTGAGAAGGATGTGCTCACTCTAGAGTGTGAAAACCTGGATTTGAATCCTGGCACTGTTGTTTATGTCCCATGTGACCTGTCTTAGTCATTTCAGGCTGCTATAAAAACCATAGACTGGATGGCTTAAAAAACAGATATTTATTTTTTTCCAGTTTTGGAGGCTAAAAATCCAAGATCAAGGCACGGGCACATTTGGTGTCTGGTGAGAGCCTGCTTCCTGCCTTATAGGTGGCCATCTACTTACTATGTCTGTACATGGCGGGGGGCGGGCAGGAGGAGGTGCAGAGAAAACAAGCTTTCTGATTTCTTCTAAGGGCACCAATGCCATCACGAAGACCCCGCCATCATGACCTCATCTAAATCTAATCAGTCACAAAGGCCCCACCTTCCAATACCATCACATTAGGGGTTAGGGCTTCAGCACATCCTGTTAGGAACTGTGACTTATTGTTACCCATCACCCTCAGCTGCTCCCTCCTCCACCTACCAGTACCCAGTGTCCTCTCCCCTTATGCCACGGGGTTGCCACTTGTCTATTTCTCCATTTCTCTCCGGGTAGAGAGACAGACCAGGCAGCTGATGATTGATAGTCCAGCCTCTGTGCTCACTTCCTGTGCAGCTGCCATGCTTGGCATGTAGGAACACCTGTTCCCAGCCTCCTCCCAGTGCCCATCTTGCCAGCCACAGCTCCTTAATAATTCACACAAATACCGGTACTCCAGCCATCCTCTCTGATTGAATGGGGACTCTGGGCAGGTGGTTTCCCACCTAAACTCTGCTCTAGACATGGGGTTATCAGCCTGAGGAAGCGGGGATGGTATGGGGTCAGGGAGAGGGTAGGGATGCCCAAAGATAGAGAGACTGAGGGGTATGGTTTTAAGGCACCACCTCACTTAGAGCTCCTGTCCCTCCAAATGCTGACCTCCAACCTGGGAAAAGCTGAGCATTTGCCTCTCTAGCCTCTTGCCTTCTCTGAGCCTGTTTCTCTATCTGTGAAGTGCACAGAAAGTCCCTATCTCATAGGTTTAGTGTGAAAAGTGAGAGGATGAATGATAAACTGTTCTTTCTAACTAACAATGCCCTAGAAGCAAAGTGTTATGATTGCATCTGGGCCTTTGTTTTGCCTTCCATAAAATGGAAACTAGGATGTCAGCCTTCTAGGGTTGTTTTGAGGATGAAGGAGTCCTCTGGGCTTCTGAGGCTGTTCCCAGTGGACAGGAAACCCCCTTCCCACTCTCACTCCTCCTTGCCTGCTCTTTCTTTGGAACGGCTCCAAAGTTTTCCTGTTCTAAGCGACCTTCCCACCTACCCCCAACCCCCACCACATTCCCAGACTAGCTTGGGCAACCCATCATCTGGCTTATTGCACCCCATATCTGGGCCCAACTCCTACATACATACCATCATGGCCCGGTCCCATGTCTGTCTCCCCACTGGCCAGTGAGCTCGCCATCTCTTTCCTTATTTCTTCCCTGACCAGCATGGGGCCTGGCACTGAGTTTGCACTCAGTAAATGTTTGCAGAATGAGTGAAAGTGCCTCGTAAACACCTACGTGTTGTCCAGATATGAGGGGTTATTAGCGGGGCATCCCTTTGAAACCCAAGATTCTTTCTATCATCACCAGCATCATCATGGAGCTGGGTTTTTCACAAGCAGGCCTCTCTTAATCTTAAGCCATTACCCTTGGGATCCAGGCAGCGGGGCCTAGGATGACACTGGGGCTGGTGGGCCGGGTGGGGGCAACTGGTGGATTCCACAGCCAGCTGGGGAAGCCTCCATGCTTGCTCCAGCCTGTCTCCTGGGCCCCTGGCCTGCTGTTTTGCCCTGCTGAGCCCACTGCGTTTAGTCGCAGACACCTCATTATCGCAGTGATGCAGCCAAGCTGGAGGCAGTTCAGAGAAGAGCAGTGAGAGTGGTGTGGGGCGGAGGGGCCTGGTGCTGGCGGTGGCGGGGGAAGGGAGCAGTGTGGGTCTAGGCTCAGGCAGGCGCTTGGCTCAGCGGGCCCCAGCAGGGAACCTGAGAAGCGCAGCATCTGTGCGCCAGCGTCTGGAGAAGGAAAGAGAGGAGCTAGCGGGGAAGACAGAAGGAAAAGGGCTCTTCCCTACCACTGGCCAGGGTACCCAGGTACAAGCCAACTCAGGACGCAGCAATCATCCTTTCCAGACTTCAAATGCCACCCCACCTGTTCCCACCACTGTGACTGGGAAGCCACCACTTCCTTGGAGTGCAAAGCAAAGGAAAGAGCCTGGCATACAAGAGGGGCCCACCCTAACCCCTGTCATCTTATTAATGGCAATACTGGCTTAGGGAGGCAAAGGGACTTGGCCAGAATTACATACGCAATTTACATTAGCTATGAGTCAGTGGTGTAGCATGGATTGAAACCTAGGACCTCTAGACTCTTTGCACGATACCCTTCTCTCCCCAGGAACCACTTGAGCTGCTGCTCAGACTCTCCCCTGCCATCTGCCAGGGATAAACGCTACCTTTTCTGCAGTAACCCCTCCCCAGGTACATAATCTCACACCATAATACATAAAAACACTTGCACATGAGTGCAAGTAACTGACACACACGTGTGTTTCCAGGCGGGATGTTATTCTGGCTTTCCAAAATACCTTCCAAAAGGATGATGTATGAGATGCAGATCAGGGCTGAGATGCCTCAGTCACAATGGCCACTCTGGCCTCTAAGCCTTTGCTCTTGCCAGCGCCTCAACCTGGAATGCTCTGCCTTTCAGGTTATGGCCTGGCTGGCTTGATCTCATCACGAGGGCATCAGTCCCAGCATCTCTTTTCTGAGACGACATGGTCAGTCTAGCCCATCACACCACTTTCTGTTCTTCACATCCCTGAGCGCGTTTTAAAACCAGCTTGCTTGTTTATTGTTTTTCCCACCCACCAAATAGAAGCTCATTAAGAAACCACGTCTGGCTGGTTTTCTGCTTTACCTCCAACACCTAAAACAGTGCGTGGCACACGCGCACACATGCATACACCCACACACACAATGAATGAATAAATGGACCACCAAACCCAGAGCAAGATTGTCCTTCCAGAAAAGATATTCAGCCTAGACAGAGAGAATATAAGTTCAGGCCTGAACTGGAAGAGTGCCTGGGCTATTTCATTCCTTCAAAAAGTACTAGTTTCTTCCCAGGCAGTGCTTTATGCACCAGAGACAGAGCAGTGAACAAATGAAATGGGTGGAGCTCACATTCCAGTGGGAGGTGATAGACGATGACCAAGACATGCAGGTCAATTCCAAACCATGTTAGGACGCGATAGCGCACCAAAGAAAAATAAAATGGTAAGGGGGATTGGAGTGGAGTGTGGGAGAGCTATGCATGGGAATGTAAGCAGAGTGGCCATTTCAGCAGAAAGGTAAAGGCACTGAGAGAAGCAGCCTGAGGATGCAGGCCAGAGGAAACAGTCAACACGAAAGCCCTGAGGCTGGAATGTGCCTGGCAAAGGGACAGCAAAGAGATCTGGGTGCCTGGGGCAGAGTGTCGGAAGGGGATAGGAGTGGCAAGGAGGAATCAGTCACAAGGCAGGCATCCCTCCTGTCACTTTCCCATGCATGGGGAGCCGAGAACCAGGGACTTAGGAGCACTAAGAAATGCTTTCCAAGAGATATCTCTTCTTCCTTTCCTGACTCTAGGCCCCAGACTGGTCCAGCTCCCATGGTGTCTTGTTTGCCCTGCCTGAGGCCAACGGCATACTTTCACCAGCTTGGCTGAGGACAAAGACGGCTGCTGGAAATGACCCTTCCGTGTGGGTAGTACTTTAGCTTGCACTGTCTTCATTCGGCCCCAGCCTTCCCTGCCCAAAGAAGCATTTAGGGTGGGCAACATCAGCTCCATTAGACGCATGAAAAAAGCTGAGGTATAGAAAGTAGGGCTAGTGGTCAATGTCCACCAAGCACTTCTCATGGACCCTACACAAGGACCTCAAAATCCTCGCTGCTTTCGACAGACAAGAAAACAGATAGAGAGGTTAAGAGAGATTTTCCAAGGTCACACAGCAAGGCCATGGCAGAGCTGGAAATTAAATTCAGATCCTTCCATCTCTACTGTCTCGTATTTTCCATCATACCACCCAGCTGGCTGGAGAAGAAGTAGGAGGTTGGGAGGTGAAGCCCAGGATTTAGCAAGGTCATTTACAGCGAGGAGGTGCTAATTAAGTCACAGGGCATAATGAAAAGCATGTGGGCTTTAGAAACAGACAGACTGGGATTAGAATTCCAGAATTGCTGCGTGACCTTGTGCAAGTGGCTTCCCCTCTCTGAGCCTCGTTTTCTCCTGTCTAAAGCAGACTGAAGGAAGGCATGTCAACTTTGTGCAGTTGTTTTATGGATTCAGAGACATCCCATGCAGTCCAACTCTCAACTGGGAACCCACAGAAAAAGGGGAGCAAGAGCCTGGGGGTCTGAGCCCAGCTACTCTCCCTGGGCTCCTTTCTGCCTTCGCTCTTGCCAGGCCCACAGGGAAAACAGCTCCCCTCCTCCCAGCCATGCTGCCCCTCCCCCAAACCTGCAGATCCCCCCCTCTCCCCCGGGAGGGCTCAGGGCTGTTTAATGGGGTGGAGCTGTCTTTAATCTGCTCCGTAAGTGTTTTCTGGATCATCATTAGAAACCATAATGTCCTATTAATATGCTGATGAGATTTCGTTTGGGGCTAAAGAGGGAAGAGTGGCTGGAGGATGTTGGGGGCGGGTGAGCCTGGGCTTTGCCGTGGGGTTTCCAGGGAAGAGGAGCAGAGCGGATCTCATGGTGCCTCCTCTACTCCTTGGGAAACTCAGCAAGATTTAGTCCCAGGCCCCATCTTTCCCTCGGCACAGGCCCCCAGGGCACTGAGTCAGCTGCCACTGGGACTGGCAGATGCAGGCACGCCTGAATACCACCTCCAGGGACCCACCCTGTGACCAAGGTTAGTCACCTAAGCCTACGCTCATTCCTCATTTGTTGCTACCACTGGCATCTACACTGAACGCACTGCAGCCTAGCACAGAGTTAGGCTCTCCGGGCTGATGGGCTTCAGTGAGATATGGCCCAGTGCTTTTGGACGATGGAGAAAAGCAAGGTATGCAAAGTGGCCAGCTAGCAATGGGCCCTCAATAAAGACAGGTCCTGCCATTGCTCCTACTCTGAAAGGTGAGGGAGGCAAATAGGTAAGCAATTAAAATCCAATGTTGTGATGATGGAAGAGTTTGGGCAAAACAAAGGAGGGAGGGGCTATCTGTTTTCATGCCACAGGGTGTGTGGATGCTGCTTAATAGGTATTTACAGATGAGGCCTCTGCGCCAGGCCTTTGTGCCTGTTGTGCCCTCAGCCAGGAGTGCCTCCCCACATCTCAGCCTGCCAAAGTCCTGCCATTCTTCAGGGCCAGCTCCTCTCTACCCAGGCAAGTCTCCCCCAGTGGGCCTAGATTCAGAAGTGTTGGTATCCATGTGCTGTTCCCTGGAAGAAGGCTGTGTGAGCTCCTGCTGGTGGCTCGAGTGTCCTTCACTGACAGACACCTGCACACTCACCTGCACCTCCTCTCCAGTGTCCACGGAGCAGTGTATCCTCCACTCCCTACCCAGCAAGAGCCCTATCCCCTCATTTCCCACTAGGTGCCTTGGCAGCCGCTGGCTGAAGGATCCTGTGTCAGACCCTCAATTCCTGGCTTCTCAAAGTCATTCAGATTGAGACCCTGGCTTCAGCCAGTTCTGAGTGCCTGTGTTGGCTCCCTGTCTAACCTTCCTCCTGGCTCCTTGGGCTCTGTTCCCAGCTGAGACACACGTGCATGGCACCTCACAGTTTGTAGGCTGCTCCCTCAACCCAGTGTTCTGTCATCTAGGCTCTGAGCTCCTCAGGGCCAATCTCCCGCCCATTCCCATCGACAACAAATAGAGTATACTCATGAGTATTTCTCTGAGCCTCAGTTACTTTATCTGTAAACTGGGACTGTGAGTCCCCACCTTCACAGACTGATGTGAGGATCAAACAAGATGGTGGCCATCAAAATGCTTATCAGAAAGCTCGTCACATAGTTAGGATATTTCTTTCCACATCCATGGAGCTCGGGCATGAGGCTGATTTGGCTTGGGCTCGGGGGTGGGGTGAGTACAAAGGGATGAGTATGGTTGGGAAAACTGACAAAGATGCCAAAGAGGCCCTGGCAAGGGTATCCAAGCTCACCAAGGCGGCACCTGAAGGGCACCACAAGCTTAGGCATGATGCAGGTAGTGGGCACTGATGTAAGCGCTGGTCTGATTTCTGGGCTAGGCAGAAGCCATGATGGCAAAGTCTACAGACTAGAAAGGCCTGGTCATTCTCAGCAGGCCCCAGAGATGCTTCATCCAGGACTGAAGCCAGCAAGGAGGGACAGGAGAGAGGTTGCTTGGGAAGGGGTTCCTTTGGGTGGCAATGGGGAGACAAGGATTAAGAATACTGACAACACTTTAGTTATCCAGAAAGATGTGAGGTGGTGGTCTGGGGCCCAGGGTTAAAGAGATTCAAAGGCCAGCCCCTCTCTGACCAAGGCCTGTCTGAGGAGTTTTCTGGTGCCTGATATCTCCTTGCATTAACTTGGGTGAATGCTCTCTGGATGGGTCCCTGAGCACGGCAGGATCTGAGACTGGCGCTGAGTAAAGCAGGGAACTAGAGCCTGTTTGATGTGAATTATCCCAGAGCAAGGGAAGACTGGGGGTTAGGGGGCAGGAGCTGAGGGAAGTTCAAGCAAGGGGTCAGCCTACCTCAAGCCAGTTATCAGCGCTCTCCAAAACTTAACTGGTCTCTGAGGAGCTGCTCAGATCAGGAAGCCATTGGTCTAAAACATTTGTTAAGCACCAGACACCAGGGTTGTGACAACAGAGGTGAATCCCACAGGTCTTGCCTTCTGATTAGTTGGAATCTCTAAGCAAAAGTAGTAGGAAACGAGCAAGGTGAGGGATGGGAGTACAGGAGAGCTTCCTGTCAGTTTCCCCACATCTCCCAGGGAGGCCTTTTCGGCTGGACTCCATGGGGCTGAGAGCATATGCTAAACCGACTTCTCACTGTCCCCGCCATGTAGTGTGGGCTGTCCAGACGTCTGCTTGCCCAACAGCCTCGAAGCACTTAGGCTTAGGACCACAGAGAAGCAGCCATGGAGAACTGATGCGGCTGTCTCTCTTATAGGCCCCAGACACTCTCCAGTGACCATAGGAGGCCAATTAGCAGAGAACAAAATGCTTCCTGCCCTGGGCCTTCGCCTACCACTGCCTGCATCTGCTCAAAGCTTAATGGTCATTTGAGATGTCTCTAGGGACAGAGGATGGGGCTTCCACGGACTGCCTGGCTCCAGGCAGCAGCCTGGGTCCTGAGGGAGGCTGGGGGAGGAGAAGCAAGGTGCCTGTGGCTGCTGGAGAAGCCGAAGATGGCAGGAACACAGCATACTTGGGGCTAAAGGCCAGCATTGGGGCCTGCTCTGCCATCTCCCTGGGAACTGGAGCTCCCCAGATTCTCCTCTGTGCGTCTACAAGGCCCCAGCCAGGCCCAAGCCAGTGGTGAGCATAATGGGCAAGGGCAGAGGCCTCAAAGCATCTTTTCAGTTTAAGAAGCTGCTGAGGCTTAGACTCCTGACTGGGCCCTGTGGGGAGGATGTGATTAAAAGCCTTCATCCCAAACTTTCCAAGCTGGTCTGGAAAACTGGTATCTCTGCCTGCATGCTGTGGGGAAAAGGCACAGCTAGAATGGGGAGGGGCTGGGTTCTGGTCAGGGTCCTGCCTCTGATCTGCTGCTTGGTGTTTTCTACATTCCTGAGCCTCAGTTTCCTCACCTGCCAAGTAAGAATGGCTGCCTGCCTTAATGAGTCAGCTGACGCCACTTGAAACAGTGTCCTTAGGGAGCTCAGGTGGGTGGGAAGGCTGGAGTGGAAGCGGAGGTGGTAGGGAGGAGAGAAGCTGAGTCTGGAAAAGTGATAACACTTCCTTAGAGTGGTCTCCACTGATGTCCATCTCCCACCTCCAGTTCAAACCCACTCCAGCCACCCATTAGCTGTGTGACCTTGGACAAGTCTCTCAACCCTTCTGCACCTCAGTAAACCAGGTATGACATCGATCTTATTTACTTACTTACTCACTCTTGAGATCGTGGGAAGAAATAAGGTGAATCTTTCTAAAGCACCCGGTAGTGCTGGGACAGAGCTAGAGCAAGCCAGGTAGAAGGTGGGAGCCCTGTGATGTGGAGGAAATGCCTCCACAAGACCTTAAGCACAGCTGCGATGGCTTCCAGCCCCAGACTCCACCTCTGCCTCCGCCATAAATAATGAACTGGTATTGATCCTCCGGTCGGGAAATTCCCTGTGACTGTGATAAAAATACACTTAGTCTGTCAGCCTTGAGCTCAAGACAGGTTTTCACAAGCCAGGGCTGAGCGCACCTGCACCCCCATCTTAGCCACAGACCTGAAAGGGTGATCTCGCTTGGACTGGGCATCAGGGCCTGAGGCCCCACCGGTGCCCACCATCTCCACTCGGTCAGACAGGATGGATCAAAAGAGCAGATCACCTATGGCAGGAGTCCCCATAGCCAGGCCCCCAAGAAGAGAAGACTGAGCACAGACCTGGTTTTAAATCCTGCAAGTGCCTCAATTTAGCCAGCTGGAAAATGGAGATGGTAACTCCTTCTTCAGAAGTCAGCCCTACATTAACTCAATTAAGACATATAGAGTGGCCAGTAGAGTGCTTGCCAAAAGGACGCACTTAATAAATGGCAGCTCAGGCCTTCCCAGTTCTCCATTCTGTCCCCTTATCCTTGCTGTGAAACATAGGACCGTTTCTCAGAGGAATGAAACTGAGTGACTCATTTTGTTTTTAATAAGACTCTCATTGAGATATAATGCACGGCCATAGAATTCATCCTTTTAAAGTGCACAATCAGTGGATTTTAGTGGATTCACACAGTTGTGCAACCATCACCATTATCTAATTTTAGAACATTTTCATCAACCTCAAAAGAAGCCCCATACCCATTAGTAGTCATTCCCCATTCTCACCTCCCCTACCCTGTGCCTTTGACAACCACTAATTGGCTTTTGTCTTGATGGATTTGCCTTTTCTGGAAATTTCATATAAATGGAATCATATAATATGTGGCATTTTGTGTCCGATTTCTTCACCTTGGCATAATGTTCGCAAGTTTCATTCAAGTTGTAGCACGTAACAGTACTTTATTCCTTTTCATGGCCAAGTAATGTTCCACCATATGAACCAACCACACGTTGTTTATTCAATCATTACTTGAGAGACATTTGGGTTGTTTCTGCTTTTTGAATATTATGAATAATGCTATGAACCTTCATGTATAAGTTTTTATATGGACATGTGTTTTCGTTTTTCTTGTGTATATACATAAAAGTGGAATTGTTGAATCACAGAGTAATTCCATGTTTAACTTTTTGAGGAACTGTCACGTTGTTTCCAAAGCAGCTGCACCATTTTACATTTCCACCAGCAGTGGATGATGGCTCCAATTTCGCCACATCCTTGCCAACACTTGTTGTTAATTGTCTTCTTGATTATAACAATCCTGGTGTGTGTGAACTGGTACCTCATTGTGGTTTTGATGTACATTTTTCTCATGGGTAATAACGTTGAGCATCTTTTCATGTGTTATTGGCCAGTTGTATATGTCTCGGAGAAATATCTATTCAGATCACTTGAGAATTTTTTAATTGGATTGTTTGTCTTTTTATTGTTGAGTTGTAAATGTTCTTTATTCTGAATACAAGTCCTTTATCAGATATATGGTTGGCAAATACTTTCTCCCATCTTGTGTGTGATGTGTATTTGTCTTCATTTTATTGTTGGTGTTCTCTGAACCACAAAAGTTTTTAATTTCGATGAGGTCCAATTTATCTATTCTTTTTTTTTTTTTTTTTTTTTTGTCACTTGAGTTTTTGGTGTTGTGTCTAAGGAACCGTAAGAGCCTGAACCAAAGTCACTGTTTTCTTCTAAGAGTTTTATAGTTTTAGCTCTTATATTTAATATATTAAGAGTAATTTTTTTAATATGGCATGAGGTAGAGGTCCAACTTTATTCTTTTGCCTGTGGATATCTAATTTTCCACTGCTATTTGTTGAAAAGACTGTCCTCCCCTGCCCGCCCCACTGAATTGTCTTGGCACTCTTGTTGAAAACTGACTTTATGCAAGGGTATATTTCTGGACTCTCAATTCTGTTCCATTGATCTCAATATCTATTCTTATACCAGTACCAGACTTCCTTGATTACTGTACCTTTGTGGTGAGTATTTGAAACTGAGAAAAATGAGTGTTCCAATTTTATTCTTCCCTTTCAATATTTTTTTGACTATTCTAATTCCTTGTAATTCCATATGAACTTTAGGATCATCTTATCATTTTCTGCCCCCCCCCTCCAAAAAAAAAAAACTTAGCTGGATATTTTATAGGAATTGCACTGATTCTGCAAATTGATTTTTTTCCCATCTTACCAATATTAAGCCTTCTGATACATGAACATGGGATGCCTTCCCATTTACTTAGGTCTTTAATTTGAGCAATATTTTACAGTTTTCAATGTACAAGTCTTGTACTTCACTCATTAAATGTATGTCTAGATATTTTATTGTTTTTGATGCTATTATAGATGGAATTATTTTCTTAATTTCTTTTTCAGATTGTGCACTGCTAGTGTATAGAAATACAATTAATTTTTATATATTGATTTTTGTATCCTGCAACCTTGCTGAAGTTGTTTATTAGTTCTAATACTGTTGGGTGTGTGTGTATTCCTTGAGATTTTCTATATACAAGGTCATGTCCTCTGTGAATAGAAATTTACCTCTTTCTTTCCAATCTAAATGTATGTGTGTGTGTGTGTGTGTGTGTATGTGTGTGTATATATATGTATATATATGTATATATATGTGTGTATATATGTATATATATGTGTGTGTGTGTGTATATATATGTATATATATGTATATATATACATATATATATATATATGTAGAGAGAGAGAGAGAGAGAGAGAGAGAGAGAGAGAGAGAGAAACTTGCCTAATTACTCTGGCTTGACCCTTCAGTACAATGTTGATATCCTTGTTTTGTTCCTAATCATAGGGGAAAAACATTCAATCTTTCACCATGAAGTATGATGTCACTTGTGAGTTTTTGGTAGCTGCCCTTGATCAGGTTGAGGAAGTTTCCTTTTATTCCTAGTTGTTTAGCATTTAATCATGAGAGCTTTTTGGATTTTGTGAAAAGCTCTTTCTGTGTCCATTGAGATGGCTGCATTTTATTTGTCTTTTATTATATTAATATAGTATATAGTCATTATTTTTTAGCTGTTAAGGCAACTTCGAATTTCTGGCATAAAATCCTCTTCATCATGCTATATAAACATTTTAATAAGTTGTTGAATCGGTTTCTTGTGATGTTTTTGGTTTTCATATCACAGTAACAATTGCCTTATAGAATGAATTGGGAAGCATTCTCTACAATTCCATTTTTTGGGAAAGGTTGTAAATAATTGATATTATTTTTAAATGTTTGGTAGACTTCACCAGTAAAGTCATTTGAGTCTGGACTTTTCTCTGTGGAATTTGTTTTTATTACTAGTTTAATCTCTTAAGATTAATTTATAGCCTGTTCTACTTGCAGTCTATTATACTTTACTTATAGTTTACTCAAATGTTGATTTTTTTCTTGCATTGGTTTCAGTGGTTTCTTTCTAGAAATTTATCATTTTTCTCTAGTTTCTCTAGTTTCTCTAGTTTATTGGCATGCAGTTGTTCATAGTATTCCCTAATAATCCTTTTTTATTTCTATAAGAATGGTAATCATGCCCTGACTTCATTTTCATTTTTTATTTTAGCAATTTTGAATCTCGCCCCTCTCTCTCTCTCTCTCTCTCTCTCTCTCTCTCTCTCTCTCTCTCTCTTTCTCTCTCTGTTTTTGGTCAGCCTAGTTAGTGCTTTCTCAATTCTGTTGCTATTTTCAAAGAAACAAATCTTAATTTTGTTGATTCCATTGTATTTCTATTCTTTATTGGTTAGTTTAGATTTTTAAAGAGGAAATTTTAGGTTTTTGTTTGAAATCTTTCTTCTTCTTTTTTTTTAATATGAGCATTTACAGCTATAACTATCCCTCTGAGTATTGCTTTAGTTGCATCCCATAAGTTTTGGTATGTTGTGTTTCTGCTTTCACTTATCTCAAAGTATTTTCTTATTTCCCTTGCTGTTTCTTCCTTGGCCCACTGATTATTTAGTGTATTGTTTAATTTCCACATATTTGTGAATTTCCCAAATTTCTTTGTTTTATTGACTTTTAATTTATTTTTATTTTGAATGGAGAACATACTTTGTGTTATTTCAATCCCTTTAAATTTTTTTGAGTTTTGTTTCATGATCTAACATATGGTCTACCCTGAAGAGTGTTCCATGTATAGTTGAAAAGGGTATGAATACAGCTGTTACTGGGTGAGGCATTCTATGGATATTAGGTCAGTTGATAATGTTGTTCAAGTCTTCTGTATCCTTGTTGATCTTCTGCCTAGTTGTTCTGTCCATTATTGAAAGTGGAGTAGTGAGGTCTTCAAGAATTATTGTTGAATTGTTTATTTCTTTCCTCAGTTCTGTCAGTGTTTGCTTCATGTAGTTTGGGGCTCTTTTATTAGGTATATGTACATTTATATATTTTTTTATATTCCTCGTGGAATAACTGTTTTCTTATTATAAAACAGTACTATTTTTTTTCTAGTAACAATTTTTGTCTTAAAGTCTGTTTTGTTGCTATTAGTATAGCTACTCCAGCTTTCTTTTGGTTACTGTTTGCATGACATAACTTTTTTCATCCTTTTATTCCAATCCATTTGTGCCTTTAAATCTGATATAAGTAAGTCCCTTGTAGAAAATGTGTAATATAGTTGGTCATGGTTTTTTAAAGCAATTCTGCCAATCTCTGTCTCTTGATCAAGGTGTTTAATTCGCTTACATTTAATGCAATAACTAGTAAGATTGGAATTATACCTGCCATTTTGCAATTAGTTGTCTATATGTCTTATATCTTTTTTCCCTCTATTCCTCCATTATTGCCTTCTTTTGTGTTAATTAGATATTTTAGTGTAGCATTGTAATTCTCTTGTCATTTATTTTACCATGTATTTTTGAGGGTTTTTATTTTAAGTGGTTGTCCTAGAGATTACCATTAATTTAATTATAATCTAGTCTGGATTAATACTAATTTAATATCAATATTATACAAAAAGTTTCCTCCCATATAGATTTATTCCCTCCCCACTCTTTCATGCTGTTATCTCCATAAAAATTTCATTTTTCTACATTATAAGCACATTAACACAGTTTTATTATTATTGCTTTATGCCATCTTCTTTTAAATCAGATAGAAAAAAAAGCATTTTGAACAAAACATACATTTACAGTGTGTTTTATACATCTATATAATTACCTTTACCAGTATTCTGTATTTATTTTTGTAGATTCAAGTTACCATCTAGAGTCCTTCCAGTTCAGCCTGAAGAATTCCCATTAGTATTTTTTCGTAGGACAGGTCAATTAGCAATGGAATGTCAGGTTTTCTTTTTTTAAAGCCTGGATTGCCTTAATTTCTCTTTCATTTTTGAAGGATAGTTTTGCCGGACAGAGAATTCTTGCTTGACGATCTTTTTATTCAGCACTTAGGTTATGTCATCTTACTGTCTTTTGGTCTTCATGGTTTCTGATGGAAAAGCTAACTTCTCATCATCTCACTAATCTTATTGCTGATCACTTGTATGTGATTTTTCTCTTACTGCATTCAGGCTTCTCTGCCTTTGACTTTTATCAAGTAACTATGGCATGTCTATGCGTGGATCTCATTGCATTTATCCTGTTTGGAATTTGTTAAGCTTCTTGAATATACAGGTTGACATTGTTGGCTTTTTAAATCAAATTTGGGACTTTGGGGTCATTTTTTTTCTCCAAGTGTTCTTTCTGCCCCTTTCTCTCTTCTACTTTTGGGGATCCCATTATACACGTGTTGGTACGCTTGATGGTGTCCCATGTGTCTCTGAGGCTCTGTTTATTTTTCTTCATTAATTTTTTGTTTTTATGCTTTTGATGGGAAGATCTCAGTTCTTTTTCAGGTTTGCTCATTGTTATTTCTGTGAGCTCAAATCTGCTGTTGAACCCCTCTAGTGAATTTTTCATTTTAGTTATTATACTTTTCAACTTCAGCATTTCTATTTGGGGTGTGTGTGTGTGTGTGTGTGTGTGTGTGTGTGTGTGTTTGATTTCACTTATATGTGGAACATGTAATCTAAAAGAAACAAAAACTAAAAAATCACCAAACTCATAGAAAAAGAGACCATATTTAGGGTTACCAGAGACAGGGGTTAGGGATAGGGATAATTGGAGGAAGGTGGTCAAAGGTACAAACTTTCAGTTATAAGATAAAGAAGTACCAGGGATGTAGTTTATAGCATGATGACTATAACTAATACTGCTATATGATATATCAGAAAGTTTGTTGAGAGTAGATCCTAAGAGCTCTCATTACAAGGAGAAATTTTTTTCTTTTTTTTAATGTATCTATATGAGATGCTGGATGTTAATTAAACCTATTGTGGTAATCATTTCACAGCATATGTAAATGAAACCATCATGCCGTATACCTTAAACTTACACAGTGATGTATGCCAATTATTTCTCAATAAAACTGGAAAGACTTTAAGATTTTTAAAGATAATATTATTACCTCGAGATCTACCAATTCAATGCAATTCCTATCAAAATCCCAAGTGTTTTTTCAAAAATCAGAAAACTATATTTAAATATATACAAATCTCGAGGGGCCCCAAATAGCCAAAACACTCTTGAAAAAAGAAGAAAAAAGTTGGAGTACTTACCTGGTTTCATAACTTACTACAAATCTACAGTAGTCAAAACAGTTAGATTTTTGATGAACATATTTGTAATAGCTGATTTAAAGTATTTGTCTAATAAGTCCAATCTCTGTCATTCCTTTGGGACAGTTTTTTTCCCGTGTGTCTATGGGTCATACTTTGTTTCTTTGCATGTCTCATAATTTTTTGTCATGAACTGAACACTTCCAATAACATAATGTGGCAACTCTGGAAATCAGTTCTCCCCCTCCTCAGGGTTTGTTTTTGTTACTGCTTGTTTTAGTTGTTGTTGTTCGTTTAGTGACTTTTCCTCACTAATTCTGTAAAGTGCCTTTCCTGTCATATGTGGCTACTGAAGTGTATGGTTGTTTAGCTTAGTGGTCAACTAATGATTGAACAGAAATTTCTTTAAATGCCTTGAAGCAATAATCATCCACCCTTTGATGAGAGGATCTCTCTCTTTCTCTCTTTCTGTCCCCACCCCATGTGTGTGTGTGTGTGTGTGTGTGTGTGTGTGTGTGTGTTTGAGCAACACTTCAATTCTCCATCCGTTTACAACTCTGCCTTAGCCATCACATTCTATTTCCACCAAGCCCAATGTCAGCCAGAAGTGAAAGCTTAGGTCCTCCTTAGGTATATTTGATGCATGCACACAGCCCTGCATATGCAAGTGACCTAGACCCTCAGAAATATGATATGTTAGAACATTTCAAAGCCCTCTGTGAACTTCTCCAGATCTTCCTTTTAAGTTTCTTGACCAGATAGTCTCTTGTTTATCCCCATTGGTACTGCTTCTATGATATTAAACAATTGTACTGATTGTTTTCAACAAATGATCTGGGAATGGGACTTTTCCCATTGAGTTAACTCTGAGTCAGGTCAAATAAATCTCTATGAATGGTACTTTTCTAAGGAGCTGCTAGACAGGTCAAACAGTGACAGTTATCTGGGAATTGAGCTTTTTCAGGATCTCCAAACCTGGTCTGCTCCCTCCAGTTGCTGCTAGGCTGCTGGTTTTCAAGGCTACCATGGAGCTGGGGACAAAGAAGTGGGGATAAGACAAGTCCATACCTCACAAAGCTCACTGTTCTTACCAAGAATTAATAGATTTTCTTTCTAATAACGCTCCTTGGATAGTTGCAAACTTTTGGTTAGTTTCCAGAGCTCTGGAAAAGTTGATTTTGACCATTTGTGCTGGAGTTCTTATAGCTTTTAAGGAGGAGCAGAATTTTGGAGATCCTTGCCTTACCATTCCAGACATCTTGCTCTGGGTGACTCTTATAGGCTCAACAGACATCTATGAACAAAGTGGGGGAGGGGAGAAGAATTCCAGAGAGAAGCGACAGCATGTGCAAAAGATGGAGATACAAAAGTTTGTGGTTTATTTAAGACTGGTAAGTGACTGAACCGTATACAAGGTGAGGAGAGTCTTTATTATTGAGGATTCTTCCTGTTGCAAGTAAAGCACAGCTCAAGCTGGCTTCAGGTTTTTTTAAGGTATTAATCTGTTCACAAAGTTGATAAGGTTATAGGTGGGTTTAGCTTTAGTCACAGTTGGATCCGGAGCCTCATACAATCATTAGAACTCAGTCTCATGCTCTCCTTCTCAGTCTGTCCCTATACTTATTGGTGCCATTCTTTGGTAGAGTCTTCCCATTTGGTTACAATATGGCAGGCAGCAGGTCCCAGTTAATACCCTCAAAGCTCCAAATTCAAAGTAAAGAGAAATAATCTTTTCCCAACAATTCTGTCAAAAGTCTCGGTACTAAGTCTCTCATCTCTAAACTAATCATTGTGGCCAGGAGAAATGGAGCCAGGCAAGAATCACATGCTCTTCCCTTGAGTCAAGAGTGGAATCAGCCCCTAACTGAACTGCAGAACCTGAGCATGGGAGAGGGATAGTTCCTTAAGGAATATATGTAGATTATCTTATCAGAAGTTGGATAAGTGATAATAAGGCAAAAACAATAAACATAGCCCCTAAAAGGAATGGTAGAAGCTGAGACCAGAAAGTGCTAACTCTAGAGATCTTGCCATCTTGTGCATCGCCCCACAGCCCTGACAAAGCATTTAGAAAATATTGGTTGGGGACCTGCTCTCTGCCATGATCTGTGCTGAGTACTGAGATGCTAATTCCCAAGAAGACTTCAGTCTAGTTTTAGATACTTTCAACCTACAACTTTCTTGCTGAGACTTTCCCAAGAGATCATTTCATCCAAATCTTTAACTGCCCAGACTAGACAATTGGTGCTCAGAGGGGGTTAGGAATCTTACCACTGTCACACAGCAAATCAGTGGCAGAGCTGGGAGAAGGACCAGGTTGGCCTCTCTGTGCTACATACATAAACCATATTAATTCTTCAAGTTGTCTTTCCAGCCTACCTCTGGAGAACCTTCCCAAAGTACCCCTACTCCTGCTGGTACCCCCAGTAGAATGCTAACTGTCCCTGGGTTGACTCTAAATAACCCTTTCTTTGGGCTCAATGTTAAATTCTTTCCTCTATCGCCTTGCCCTTTGTCTAATGTGTCTGCCTCCTGTCCCTACACTATTGGGTGTCCTGTCCCACCTTCTCTTGCTAACCATTAAGACATATTTGCGAGTAGCCACTCTTACATGAGACACTCTGTGGGCAGCCTGCAGAAGCAGCACTCAGACACAGAAAATGTGAGCCAACACGTATTGGTCACGTCTCACTGTGGGGAGCACGGAAATCTCACTGATCCCTATCCCCAGATGACCATATCTCTCCTCTTCTAGAAGACCCAACCAAAGATCCCCATTTCACTCAGAATAAAAATCGAAGTCTCATGAGTCCCTTCACAAAGTGACCCATATTAAATCTCTAATCTCACCTCCTGCTACTTTCTCTTTCCCTTACTCTTCTCCAGCACACTGATCTCCTGGCCATTCCTCAAAGAGCCAGTCATGCTCTTGCCTCAGGACCATTGCACAGGCTGCTCACACTGCCTGAAATACTCATCTTTCAGACATCTACATGGTGTGCTCCCATATTCATTTCAAATCTTTAATCAAATTTCATTTTCTTGGGGAAGTCTTCCTTGACTATGTTTCAAAGTTTTTAACTACCACCCTTCCCCCAACATTCCCTATCCTTATTCCCTTCTTTTGGTTTCCTCTTTGGACCTAACATAATATGGCATAAAACACATTTTAGATATTGATTTTATTGGTCTCAATAAAGCAACAACTTTTGTCTATTTTTCCAAATGCTTTATTCTCAGTGGTTAGAACAATGCCTAGTACATAGTAGGTGCTCAATAAATATCTGTTGAATGAATAAATGAGTAAATAGTCCTGAATAATCAGAATTTTGGACAGTTTTTAAGTTATAGCAAATTAGAGTCAGGAAGTCACTTAGACCACTTCATCTAACTGCCAGCTTTCATTTGACAGGTGGGAAGACTGAGGCTCAGAGAAGGAAAATAACTAACTAAAATCACTGAAGTAAGTAATTTAGTCAGAAATCAGTGATTTAACCCATAGAATCAAGGGGCCTTCCATGGACTGTTTTCTCAAGACCGATCCTCTCCTACAGGGATGCCCTTTCCTTTCTAGGAAGAAGCACACAGCCAAGACCCCCCATAGTACCCTGCCCATGTGTCTGGAGAGCCTTTCTGTCCCCTGTCTCAGGGCCTGGGGTTGGGGCTGACCCCAAGGCAGTTGCCTCAGCCCCATGGGGACTTTCTTGGGAGAAGCTTGTCCCATGGTTCTTTCTTGGGGATTGAGGAGCAAGTATGGTTCAGAGAGACTGTGAGCAACTCTGATCATGAGGAGAAAGGAGGGGTCATGTGTGTGGGGGGGTAATAAGGTGGTGACAAGTAGTGTGTATCGCATGCCTACTTTGTGCTAGGCACCACACTAGGCATCTTATATGATGTTTCATGTTCTCTCATTCTCCTGAACACTTTGAATAAATATTATTTTCCCCATCTGACAGGAAGGCAAGGAAGCTGAAGCTCAGAGAAGAAAAGCAACTTGCCTGAGATCATATAGCCAGCAAGGATTCAGATCCAGGTCTATTGGCCAATAGTCTGGAGTCTTTCTCTGATGTGCTCTCTGGGGACTCCAACTGTAGACTGTGTCCCAGTCGCGGGCTCAGAGCTCAAGGCACCTCTTTCAGGCCCTTCCATACCCTGCAGGAAGAAGGAGCAGGTCTTGAATAGGCCAGGGCAAGCCCAGGGCCTCGGGCAGCATAAGCACACTCCCTGGCCCACAGCCTCCTTTCTCTCTGTCTCAGACCTGTAGAGCTGGGCTTATATTTTCCCCATGGAGTGCGGATAGTCCATAGTTGAGCCAAATGGAGGCCTCTCCCGCCTGCCTATGGGAGGAGAGGGAAAAGGGGGAAGGGGAGCAGAGCAGCCTTCCAGAAAGGATAGCTTTGCAGTTTCAGCCTAATATCCTGGAGCTATTCCTAGGTAGATTGTGGTCAGTGGAATTATGCTTTTATCAGGCTGCTGGGAGTTTCAATAAAATCTTTATGGCCGGGAAAGTTCTCTTTATGGAAATCAGATTATTGAAGTGCCTGCTGGGGGAGGGCCTCACCAGCCTGCCTTGCTCCCCACTGCCTCCCTCCTCCCCTTCAGCACAGCCCCCCCACTCAGCTCCTTTCCTCCTCTCCCCGCAGGCCCCTGGATCCCAGGAAAATTTGAACTCCTCATGCCAAAACACAGGGAAGTCCTTGGCAGGTAAAGGGGCACTGAGATTGCACATCGAAGCTGTTCATGCGACTGCAAAATTAATGTTGCCAAGTCGTTCATTCCCATTCCCCCACCTTCACCCCCATCAAGGAGGTCTGGTTTTGCCATTCCAAGGTCAATCCTTCTCTGCCCTGGCTTACTGTGTTGGCAGGTCCTTAGCACACAGCTGAGCCCCTCTCCCCAGCTCCCATGATCCCCAGCCCTGCCATGTGTCTGCAGAGAGAGCCTACCTGCCCTAGATACCACAGGGCTGGCTTTGGGCCCTGAACCTGAGGCAGCATCCCCAGCTCTATGAGGGCTTTATTGGGAGTGCCCTGCCCTGTGGTTCTTTCTTGAAGATGGAGGAGTAACCCTAGTTGTGGCCCCCCACACTCAGTCCATAAACCATTTGCTGAGGGAGGGCTTGCCCAAGAAGGTTTCCTTGTGGCTTTCCGGGAGGTTTTAATTTAGCAAAAGGAAACTGGTTTGGATCAAATGGTCTCTTTTGGGGCTAGAGTCTTTAAAAAGCCTTCTGAAATTTGGTGCTTTTGCCTACCCAAGTTCTCCCACTGCTTACCTCTCAACATCCTCCCTGCAATACTTTCTTTGGTTCAAGAGATGACATATCCCCCAAGAAATGGTTGAAGGAACTGTAAAAGAGAAGACTGAGGGAGCCAGAGTGTTTGTGTTCAGCCCTTTGGATGGCAATCATGGTGGTGCGCAGGAAGAGGGTATGTTCTGCGTGGTCCTAGCAGTAAAGCTAAACCAGTTCTCTGCTGGTATTTTCACTCTATTATCATATGAATCATCCCAACAATTTGAGGTGAGAAGTTTTGTCCCTGTCTTACAGATGAGGAAATTAAGGCCAAGGTCCACACAGCTCAGAAGTAGTGGGGCTGCCTTTCAAAGCCAGGTCATCTGACATCAGACCTAGTATTCTCCACATCCTGCTGCTCTGATCTGACCAATGGACAAAGCCAACAAGCAGGCAGCATTGGGTTCAGCATAAGAGGCCCTTTGGAGCCATCCCAACCAGCAGCCCAACCTTACTCGTGCACCATGCACCACTGGGGAGGCCAAGCTGTGCATATTGCCAGGCTGTTCTCAGCCTGGAACCCACTCCCTGTTTAACTCCATGTCTCCTCCACACCTGACCCTGCTCTAAACCTCTGGCCTGTACCTCAGCTGCACACTTGCCCCTGGTATTCCTCTCCACCTAGGGACAATACTCATTCTCCCAAATGGACTTGCCTCCAGACTTTTGTCACTTTGGACCTCTCGGAATTGACCCCAGCCCAGGTAGTTTGGCTTGTGCTCCCATCCTATCCACCCTGCCCTCTTGATTCAACAAGATAGAAGAACTTTCTAATAGAGCTGTCCAGGGATGGATAAGTAGGGCCGTCTGCTTAGGCCCAGGCATTGGGTAAGGGGCTGTCTGAGCTGGGAATCCTTCCAGTTATTTCTATTGACTTAGGTATTCATTTTCCTACAAGAGCCCTTCCATTATGGTTCATAGGTTTTGCACTCAGTCTCATTTCCCATTTTTTGTCTCTCTCTCTCCCTCAGTCTCTCTTTTGTGCATCCTTCTGTTTATTTTTATCTTTTATTCTTTATCTTTATCTGTGTCTTCCTCCTCCTCCTCCGTCGTCGTCGTCTTCTTCTTCTTCTTCTTCTTCTTCTTCTTCTTCTTCTTCTTCTTCTTCTTCTTCTCTCTCTCTCCCTCTCTCTCTCTCTCTCTCTCCATTTCTCTGTCTCTGCCTGTCTTATCCCAGTCCCCCAACCCCAGAGCCTCCTCTGACTAAGGGCCTGCTCTATTGGGCACAGCCTGCCTTTCTCAGCTCTCTACAAAGAAACCACCTGTGTCTTTTGTGTTTCTCCAGTGTCAAGCTTCCTCCTCAGTGGCAGCTAATACTAGGTGACTGGAATTAAAGAAGATCATCTTGGCCCCTGGAAAAGTGGAGGAAACCCTGTGTCTTCCAACTTCTCTTCTAAAAAGAAGAAGTGACATTTTGGGGTTCCTTTAGGTCTCAGTTGCAGCTCCTGGTCTGCTCAGAAACTGAAGGACCCAGAAATGAGCAATGACACTTAAGAAACCCTGTCTTTGAGCCCAGCTCCGCCATGGCCACTCCTTCTTCATATCTGGAGGTCATTCTTCCCCTCTGGTACTCACTTCAGTTCTAGACTCATCCTCATTCTGGAAGAGCTTGATGCCTGCTCCTGAAGGAGCAGAAAGAAGCTTTGTATTGCAGAGTCTAGAGTGTGGGATGGCCACTCAGATGAGAGGTTGGAGATGTCAGGGGATGAGACTGGAGAGACAGGCTGGAGTCAGGCCAGGTGAGGAGTTTGGACATTACCTTAAGGCTGATGGGGAGATAGGGAGGGTTGTTAATCAGTGAAAGGGAGATGATTTGTCTGTAATTTGCAAGATCACTCTGGCTACTGGATGGATAGTATATTACAGAGAAGCAAAAGGAGAAGCTGGGAGACCATTGAGAAGGCTGTCAATGTAGTCCAAGAGAGAAATGGTGGTGTCTTAAACCAGGATGGTGGCATTGGATATGGAGTGAAGTGAACTTTTTCTGGTATATTTGGATGTAGGAGCAATGGGACTTGGTGGCTAATTAGTTATAGGCATGGTGGAGAGGGAGGTGTGAAAGTAGATTCTGGCTTGCACAATTAGATGGCTGGTGATGCCTGTTATTGGCACACAGCTAACAAGATAACTCAACGGTTCAGAGCCTAGTTGAGCTCCGAGTTGGCCACGTGGAATTTGAAATATTCATGGGCAATCCAGATTGAGATAGTGGTCAGGTAGTGGCAGATCCTGGAGCTCAGATGGTAGGTCTGGAGTAGAGCTAGAGATGTGGGAGATGCCAGCAAAGAGACAGCCATTGAAGCTATGGGAATAAGTGAGCTGGCCCAGAGCAAGAGCATAGCATAAGAAAAGAGGATGTGGATGCCTCCTTTTCCAGAGCTTGGAACAGACTCACAGCCAGCTAAGTGAGTTCGATGGTTGAGGTGAGGTACCCAACCAGGGGCCTCATAACCCAATTCAGACTACTCTCCCCCATCCTCAAAAAGAAGAAGAAGGAGAAGGAGGAGAAGGAGAAGGAGAAGGAGAAGGAGAAGGAGAGGAAGAATAGGAGGAGGAAAAAGAGAGGGCTATAATAGGGTTTGAGAAACAGGGATGAGCAGAAAAAGAGAAAGTCTGTCACAGAGACTGAGCAGGATTAGGTCAGAGAGGCAGTGAGGACATCTAGAGAGCAGAGGAGCAGAAAAACCAAGTGAAGAGAGTATTGACAAAAGGAGAGGGTGATCAATTGTGTGAAATGTTGTGAAGTCAAATATGAGGAAGGGAAAGTGTCCAACAAATTGGTGATTAGAAGGTCCCTGGTGACTTTCATAAGAGCACTTTTCTGCAGGGATGGGCATGGTAGCTGGATTGCAGTAGTTGAAGAGGGAGGGACAGCCAAGTGTTTGTTTCTGCCCTAAATTATGGCACTTTCCAGTCCCTTTAATCGTGTTCCTCTGTTTAGAAGTGAAGAGGAGCCAGCAAGCTTCTATTGCTTTCCACTATACCCAGATTCTCCCTCCCCCAACTCCTACAAACACACACACACACACACACACACACACACACACACACACACGACAGACACACGCTTCCTCGCTTCTTTTTGCTTTAGCCTGCTGAATTCTAGGGCTTCCCCCCTCCTTCCCCACTTCAGACTCAGAAATAAATTGCTCACTGCCCCAGTGGTGAAACCTTATCTGGCCTGGTAAAAACGTGTGTCTGGAGCAGCTGAGCTCCACATTTCAGCCAAGGGGGTGAGCTGGCCAATTGCTGGCTTGCATGAGCCTGGGGTGGGGGCAGGGGTGGGAAATGAAGGGAAGGACACAAAGCAGAGACTGGGGTGGGTGCAAGGAGCAGGAAAGGGGAGGGCGAAGAGGAAAGAAGACCGGAAAGTGGGGAGTGGGAAAGGAGAACTGAATGCAGAGAGGCTGGAAGTGCTGGGACCAAAACTGCTTTCTGGAGTCACAGATTTGTGTTTCAATCTTATCTTCACTACTTCTTACCTCTGTAGAAAGTAGCTTTCCTCCCTGAGCCTCAGTTTGCTTATCGGTAAGATGGATTTGATAATGATACCTCATTGGTACACCTCATTAGGCAGCATATCTTTTTCTTATCATTCTTATTCTTATTGGAAGACAGAATCAGTATTGGGAGAAGGCCAGGCAGCTTTCTGGGGACCTCGCCTGGGCTAGGGGAACAACCACCCAGGGACCTGTATTTTACTGGCTTTCTAGGGAGGTCTTGGAGGAGTCGGAGGCTGGTATTAAGAGGCAGCAAAGATGTACTAAGAATCAGAGAATGGTCATTGGGCTCCAAGCTCAGTTGCTACAGTCCCTTCAGCTTTGGACCAGAGACAGCCTACAGAAGGGAAGACAGCCCAGCCTCTGAGGCTAGGACTCTACCTGCTAGGGCCTACCTCCCTCAGCTGCACACCAAGGCTCAGCCATTTCCAAGCCTGACTCTGGTAAGCCATGACCGTAGCTTTTCACAGAAACCTCTGGCCAGCTGCTTGCCACATGCTGCCTGGGTTTGAGGGTGAGGGAGTTTCTGATGCCACAGAAAGGCAGGGAGGACAGAGGAGATCACCAGGCCTTACCCCTGACCTCTTACCCCCATGGGCTGGTGGTAGAGGCTGGTCCTGCTTTCAGCCTAACGCTAGCAATCCGTAGCTTCCCCTGGCCCTGGATCTGCAGAGTCCTAAGGAAACTCCAACCTGTGTCTGCCCCTTGTGCCAGCCTTCCACTCCCACTCTGTCAGGAGGTTTCAGCAAAGGGAGATCTGCTGCTGAGGGGAGCATGGTTGAAGGAAAATAATTCATCAGGCCTGGGGTGGCAGGAAGTGGAGAAATGAGACACACTCTTCAGGTCGGGGAGTGCCACCCCCTCCTGATTGGCAGGACAGGAAATTGGGGCCTGGACGAGCACAGAAGCCAAGCCAAGAGGGTGCCGGCTCCTCCAGGGGCTGTGGGCTGGGAGGCAGCAGTGGCAGACCGTCTGGATGCAATCAAGCTTGCTATGACCTCATGGAGAGAAGGGGGAGCCCCCAGAACTGAAGACTTAGGGCCTCTCTCTCATCAGTGGGGGAGGGAAGAAGCTGTGTGGGGGTGAGACACAGAGCATTTAGTGAAGTGAGTGAAAAGTATGAAGATGGATGAGTCAGAAGAGAAGAATGAAGCTAGAGAGGCAGTTTCAGAAATGTGGCCATCTTGAATCTACATGGGCTCAATGCTGTCAGAGAACCAGTCTGGGAGGCAGGTGCTGGCTGGGGAAGAGCTCCCAGCCCCAAATTAATGGGTTCCAAGTGCAGCACTTGCTTGGAAAGGCAGAGGCAGCAGCTTGTGGCAGGACAGGGTTTAGATGGTTCTGGTCCATAATTATAGGCCAAGTAGCTGGCAAGAACTCCAGGTGGGAGCCCTGCAGGATCCAATATGGGAAGATGGAGTCCTTATGGACCATCTTTTGAGAAGGTCTGCAGGACAGAGCAGGAAATGCAAAGGGCATGATACAAAGCAGGAGGACTGGCAAGGGGCTGTAGCTCAGGTCCCATGAGGAGCTGAAAGAGCTGGAACTTCATGGCCTGAAGAGGAGATGGGGGAGGTGACTTTGGTTTTCATAGCTCTGAAGAGTTGTCATGGGCAGAGGAAGCAGAGGGAGCAGACGGTATCCATGTGGCCTCAGTAGGTAGAGACTCATGGGGGAAAGTCACAGGGAGACAGAGTTCTTTAGCTTAGTCCAAGAAAGGATTTTCTCAAGAGCTGTCCATGCTCAAAATTGGGAAGGGGGAGGTAGCGAGTGTCCCATCACTGGAGACATGTGAGAAAGGGCTAAATGACCATTCTGTGGAGAGTCAAATAGTAGATGGGGGTGGTCCCTTTGTATCACTGGCCACCCTGTCTTGAGACTTTCTGGCTCCATGAACTAGATGCGTCACCTCTGTGAGACAGAGTCCAAAGAACTAGCACTCACTCCTCGAGGGGCTGCAATTGGGGTGGCCATTTATTATGTGGCTGTGCTGTTCTCTCGTGAGCTGCTCCATGGATCTGCAGCCTCTCTTGACATTAGCATCTCACCACATTGAGTATAGTGGACATGATTAATGGTATATTTTTTTCCATATCACATGGCTCCTTATAGCTTCATATGGGGCTTAACTCATGAGGCAGCAATTGGTCCCAACTTCATGGGCAATTGAAGGAATCTCCAAGGATAATTTTGACTGTGCAATTGTGCCTTACAGGTTGACTTGAGACACTATGCCCATGTAGGGTGCTGCTTCACTGACTGCTTGACAATGCTGCCAGGCACAAAGCAGTGTGTTGGGCAAGGTGTGGCTGAAGGCCTGGATTGAAAGCATCTCTTCTTGGAGGCCTGGTGCTCCCATTTCTCTCTTAACGCAGGTCAGATTTCTTTCTGGGTTGTCTTTGCTCCTCAGCTGGAGATCCTGTTGTCTCTGCCTTCTAAAGAGATGCAGAATCCAACCACTTTTACCACCTCACCACTTCTTCTTTGGTCCAAGCCACCGTCATCTCTCATGGGGACAGTCTCAAGAGTCTCCTTACTTTGCATTCATCCCTGCCTTCCATTCTATCCATTCACCTCACAGAAGCCATGTATTTCTGTTACATCAGACCCTGTCACTCATCTGCTCAAAATTCTTCAATAGCTCCATTCTCCTCAAAACAAAAGCCAGTGACTTACAAGGCCTTGCAAGATCAGTCTCCAGGCCACCTCTCCAACTCATCTCCCACAAGTGTCCTCATTGCTCGTTCCCCTCTATCTTGACATTCCCCAAAACCACTAAATGCATGCCACCTCTATGACTGCTCTTCCCTCTCCTGGAGACATGATTTTCATAGCACTTGATACAGCATACTTTCATGCCCTTCAATCTCTGCTCCAATGTCCCCTTATTGGAAAGGACTTCTCCTTGACCACATGATCTGCCACTATCTTATCCTACCCAGCACTCCTTACCCCTCTTATCTGCCTTACCTTTCTCCATATCACTTCTCACCACTTGTGGTGATAATTGGCTCTCTGCCCTGGTTGGTGGGCTCACAGGGGTGTTTTCTAAACCACTCATTCATTCAATATTTATTGAGTACCCTCTATATGCCAGGAACTTTGCTAGGTATTGGGGATAAAGCGGAGAACAGAACACTGCCTTATATTCTAACAGTCTAATAAAGGTGGTACATAAACACCTGGTCCTTCCTGCACATCTAATCATCATACTCTGTGAGACTCAGGACTGTGGCCAGGCACCTCCTGGCTCATTGGGCTCTCAGGCCTAGTACTCTGAACTCTGCTACTACTCATGCTACAGTAACCAAGTCACCCACACAGTCAAGACTAGAGGTGATGACTTGCCCAGAAAGCACCCCAAGAACTTGAGAGAAGAGAGTTGGGGGACAATTTGGAATTTATGCTACCTAAGCCCAGGTAGAAGTGAGCCTAGAATGCTGAGCCCTAGAAAAAGGCAGCTCCTACCTCCATGGGCAGATCTGGTGTTGTACTGAGTTGGAGATGACACTGTGGAGAAGGAACAAGGCAAAGACCTGACTCCAAGGTTCAGAGGAAGCTTTGAGGGAAGCAACCACCATGGATGGGGCTTGTCAGTGAGAGATCCAGGATGGGAGAGAGCCAGAGAGTCAAGAGTTTGGGACTTGGGAACTCTGTTCTTGGAGCAGTGACTAGGCTCAAGGCATTCAAGGGATAACCTGAAGCAAATCAGGGGCCCATACAGAGGGAGCAGGCTGCCTTAAATGACCAGGATCACTGTAGCTCACACTGTGGGCAGAGAGGGGAGCTGAGTGGATGCGTATTGCAAAGTGGAGAAAGAACTTCCATTTAAAGAGCACCAGCCACTCTGCTAGACACTTTGCCTGTGGATTTTTTCTCAAGAACCTTATGAAATATGCACAATGATTCTCATTTTACAAATGAGCAAATTAAAACTGAGACTTGAAATAACTTGCCCAGGGTCAAAGCTGGGAAACAGCAGATCCAGAAAATGACTTCTGACTTCTGGTCCATGGTTCTTTCTACCAAATACAAATTGGGCATATACCATGTAGTGTGCAAAGAGTAGAATGCAGTTTGCACCCATTGTCTAATTTGAGCATTATGACAGCCCTACGAGGTAGTTAAGTATTGTGGTTGCTATTTTATAACTTAGGAAACTGAGGCTCAGAACTGGTTAAGGGACTGGCATAGTTAGTGAGAGATGAGGCTTACTTTTAAACCAATGCCTGTCAAGTCCAAGGTCCATGACTTTTTTTGCTATATTCCCTAATAAATATTTGATTGTACAAAAAAATAATGAATTATAGAACAAAGACAGCCAATTCTTGGAGAACCTGAAAGGAAACATCTGCTCTGGTGACAGATTAGTCTCAAGCAGCGGCTAGAGTCATCTAGATTGGAAGGAAGGGAGGACATTAGATATGTTTAGGTGGTGGATGAGGCTGGACTGAGTTTCACTCAGGCTCTGTGGAGCTGTACAGAGTTGTGAGCACCAGCTACAGGTTGGGAGCAGGGCTAACTTCATGGACATGTGATCTGGATACTCACACAGGGCCTCAGAGTCAGACCCACATTTGGCTTAATGCTCTGGTATCACCATCTTGAAATTCTTAATAATTTTTTTAACAGGAGCCCTGCATTTAATTTGGCACTAACAATCCTAAGTCTTGGAATGACGTTCCCCTCCAATCCTCCTGGTGTCTAGTCTTTCCCTGAAAGTCCATCTCATACATGGTTCCTGAGAAGCCTCCCTAAAGCACTGTTTCAGTGCCACTCAACAACCTCCTTTGTTTCTCTATTGCTTGCTTCACTCCAAACAGCCCAGTTTCCAGAGCCTTCAAAGCCCCAACTCAGTCTCCTTTGTCAAGACTCCTTCATATAAACCCTCTCCTTCTGGCCTCCAAAGTGACCATGCCCACAAGCCTCCTAGGCTGTCTGAGTCTTCTTTCTGGGCCTTGGTGTGCTGCCGGTCTTCACTGCCCACAGGCCGGGGAAAGTTCACATGTGCCTGGTGAAGATTCTTCCTTTCTGCCAGCACACCAGCTTCCCAAGGGCAGGGGTTTGGTTGATCTGTGCACTGCTATGTTCACAGCACCCAGGAAAGGGCTTAGCACCTAGTAAGTATTTATCAAATAACAGCTGAGCGAATGACTAAATAATCTGGCTTCAATGGCTCCAGGCCTGACTCCTATGTGCTTCAGCCCAACAGAACAATTCCTTGTTCTCTGTGTATATGCTGTGCTGTTCCCACAGCTTGTGGGCCCCTCTTCTAATACTCAGATCTTCACATTTAAACCATTTGCAAGTCTCAGCTCAAAATGCCATTTCTCCGATGAAGGTGAAGTCTCCCCTAAGCACTACAGCTGGCAGTGACCTCTCCTCCTGGACTGTCTGTAGTTAGAGAGAGTTCCCTCAAGGCATCTCATACTTTTGTGATGCAGCAGGAGGAGTCAGACTTAGGATCAGATCTTTCTGCCACTTACTAAGTGTGTAATCATGGCTAGTCACTCACCTTTCTGAACCTCAGTTACTTCAACTATACATTATGCCTACCATGAAGAGTTGTACCACCAGTTAAGTGAAACGGGTTAGTGTTCAGTGCATTTCATAATAATAACGCTATTTTAACAACAATAGAACTAGCAAAATCTATCAGAAGGCTTTCTATGTACCTGCATAATCACCCCATAAAGCAGACACTGTTAGTGTTATCCCCATTTTACAGATGGAGAAACAGACCTAGAGATCTAGGAACCTGTTCAAGGTCACAAAGCTAGAGGCCATGAACCCATGATGGAGAAGCCAGGCAGTCTGCCTTGGGCCCAGCCTCAAGGTTCCCTTCCACCCTTGCCCTCTGTCTTCTTCATGGCTGAGGCTCCCACCCCAAGCAGCTGCAATGTCACCTACAGAGCTTACCTTACTTAGTCCAGCCCCTCTGCCAAGGACTGAATTTATTCTGAATTACAGATGGTTTGTTTTGAAATGCAAATTATTTCTAATCAGAGGGGCAAGGTAGGCATAGATGCTTCTCTTTCTCTAAATGAAGCCGTTGGCTAGCTCGCCGAAGGGATATTATTTTCTTCTTTCTTTTTCTTGGCCCCAGGGAGGGCACGGTTATAGTGGGTCTTAATGAGGTCTAAATAAAAGTAAACAAGAGTCAATTCAAAACTTGCTGCCTTGCCATCCACAGCTTCCTGTTCACTGCTGCTCTGTGTTCTTTTCTACCATTATTGCTTTGGATGGGTGATGGCCCAGTGATAACCTAAGAGGAATCTTAAGGGGTGCCATGCAACTCTCCTCTAACTCTCTAAATAAAATTAATTCAAACCTGATTTTAACTGAAAAAATTAATGGAAATCATATCATTCTTACCTGAGGGGGGTTGAGGAAGGGGTGGGAAGAAAGACCCAGAGAACCAGGAATCGTGAGACTGTGCACACAGGTGACTGGATTATGAACCCCTGAATCACCTGTCTCAGCTGGGCTGGGCACCAGAGTGACCAAACAAACCTCTGCAGGGATTAGTCCCTCAGCTTGTTTCCCACCCCAACCACTCTCTCCCCAGCCACCACTCAGTAATGACGAGGTCACTCTCACAGGTGCCATCACGGGGAAAGCTCTCTTGCCTCTGTGGGTGAGAAAAAGGTAAGGGAGACCCAGAATCTAGTTTCATTTAACTCAACATTACATGTTACTTCATTTAATGCTCACACTAGTTTCTGAGGCAGGTAGGAAAGCTCAGAGAGAGTAAGTATCTTGCTCTAGTTCTCACAGAAGACAGCTGGGATTCCAACAGAATGGCTCAGGTTCCAGAGCCTTTATGGGGCCGTACGTGCTGTGCCAGGCAGGGGCCCCCTAATGGGGGAGTCTCTTAAGAGTCACAAGCAAACTCTGCCCCAATACTGCTGAGTGTGAGAGCTCAGAGGCTGATGTGTGAGAGCCCTGGACAGGGAACAAGAGCCAAAGGAAGTTTCCTGGTGAGACTATGGGTCCTGAGCTTGGCCTTGAAAACTAAAGAGGGTTGAGCGATTTCTCCTTCACCATTCAATCCCATTTGTCATCGAGTTCTATGGATGCTTCATTGGAAATGCCTTTAATCATCTCTTCTCTCCCATTCCAACCCTCCTGTCCCTGCCAGACTTCAGAATTTCCCCATCTCTGGCCTGGACCCTTGGCCCAGCCTTCTCCTCCTTGTCTTTTTGGCTTCCAGTCTTACCTATTCAAATCCACACAGGCTTTAACAGCTATCTTTTTCAAGCTCAGCTCTGATTATGACATGACTCCCCTTAAGATCCTACCATGTCCCCACTGTCTATTAGGATCCCATGGGACAAAATAATAATATTAAGATTGAACCATATGAACTTGCTGATAGTCAACTATTTTGACTACAAACATAGAAAATTCCTCTCATTCTTCTAATATTGACAGTACTAATAGCCACAGTTTATTAAGCCCTTATACTGTTTTAAGGCTAGACACATGCCTCTAAATACATTATTCCCACAAGTTTCCCACTCTGTTCCCCTGTTTTCTGTCTGCCTCTTTGAGCTTTTTTTATGTCTTATTCTGTCTTCTTCAGTGTATCTTGATTTCACTCCTGTTGCTGCCTCTGTTTCCCACATTGTCTCTGTCTACTTCCCTCCCAAAGTGCTCTCTCTGTCTCTCTGTGTGCCCTCTCTGATTCTCTATCTTTGTCTATCTCTAGCTGTCTTTCTTATATGTATGTCTCATTATTTCTTTTCACCGTCATTCTTGCCTTCTCTGTCTCTGTATTTCCCCTTTCTCTGTATCTGTTTGCCTCTCTTCCTTTCTTTGTGTGTGTGTGTGTGTGTGTGTGTGTGTGTGTGTGTGTGTGTGTGTGTGTCTGCAGATATGTTTCCTGACCTCCCAGTACGCTGATACCCATAAAGCTCAGCTGTGGCTGAGGCCCAGGGCTTCCCTGACTGGGAGCTGGGAGGACAGAACAGACTGGACCAGGCATCTGGCTCAGAGGGCCAGGTCCGTCCTGGAGCCCAGGGTACCCTTGCAGAAGCAGTTCCAAGAGCTCGCGGTCTGCCCTGGGGCTGCAGTCTCATCCTGCCTGCAGACAGTGAGGCAATTGCTGCAGATGGCAATCTCCCAGATGTAAAACCCAGCTGTGCAAATTAGCCCAAGGCCTGTAAGAAATTAGACTGAATCTAAAAGAGATCAGGCTGTGAAAAAGGAAAAATGTTAGTTAAAAGAAAAAATTCCCACTCCCACCTCTAGGTCACAGATCACAGAAGAGAATCCTCAAGCCACAAGGGACTTCAAGGGGCCATCTGGCTTGGCCACACCTCAGAACAGGTCAGACCTCAACCAGCCAAGACAATGTCTGTCTTTCCATGTTCCAAGAAAACAGGCCAGAGATTTTTCAGCATCTTTCTCTAGTACCTTGTTCTGGGAATGAATCCTTACAGTGTGAAAAAGTTTGAGGGAGAACCCAGACTACTGGAGTCACTCATACTGGAACCCAAGTTTTCACCCTAACCCAAATTGCTCTCCCCCTCAGTCTTCCACATCTCAGTGCCTGGCACCATTTTTCACCCAGATGCAGAGGCCAAAGCCTGCACATCCTCCTCTTTTCTCTTATCCCCCTGTCCAATCCATCAACAATCCTGACAGCTCCAACTCCCAACTGCATTTCCAATCTGACTCCTTGCACAAAAGCCACACTTACTACTATGGGCCGAAAGCCCCCACTGTATCTATCTGGACCACTGCATACCTCGTCACTGGTCTGTCTGCTTCCACTCCTGTCCTTGCATTCCATTATCCAGAAAAGCTGGGAAACATTTTTAAATGGCGTGTCATTCAGATTAGGCCATTCCTCAGCTCAGAATCTTCCTTTGGCATCTCATCACAATAAAACCCACAGTATGCACAATGGCCGATGAAGCCCTACATCATCTAACTGCATGCGCCTCTTCACCCATTCTGCTCTAGCCACACTGCCCCTTGCTATTCCTTGAACATACCTAACTGAGCTCATTCTCTCCTCGGAGGTTTGCCCTTGCAATCCCCTCTGCGTAGGATGTTCTTCCCTCCAGATCTGCACATGGTGCCTTCCCTTCCTTCATTCCGATCTCTACTCAAAATCACCTCCTCCAAGAGGCCTGCTCTGACCATCCTAGTTAGAACAGAGCCTGCCTAAGCTTTACCTCCACAGCACTCTGTAGTCTACAACCCCCTTTTGTTTTTCATTAAAGCATTTATCACTGCTTGGCATTATACTTCATATTTTTTGATGATTGGTCAACTCCATCACTGTTTACCCAGTTCCTAGAACAGTGCCTAGCACTTGGTAGGTACCCAATGGTGGGTGAATGGATGAATTAAATCCTGTTGCTTATAGGCTGTATGACTTTGGTCAATTTACATAACCTTTCTGAGTTTTAGTTTTCTCATCTCTAAGATAGGAAGAATTAAATCTACCTTGTGAGCTGTTGGGAGGAGTAAATGAGATAATAGATATCATGACTATAGTGCCTTGCACTGGAAATTACTGATTATTGAAATAGTACAGTTTCTACCTGATCTTTCTTGTTCTGTCCTCAGTAGAAGCAGAGAGCAGCTACATAACCTCTTCAAATTGAGTAACCACAATCCTCTTCATTTTTGTGATGTTAAACATGATGGTACAAGAGGCAGGGGATGAATGGGAGTAGCGGTAAAGGAATATGGCACTAAGCCACTAGCTTCTTGGAATTCACCCAAGGCAGGAGTGAGCCACAGAAGCTTTAAATCAACTCTTAAATATGCTAAAAGAGCTAAAGAAAATTATGGACATGGAATTAAAGGAAACCCAGGAAATGATATGTGAGTGAGAATATTAATAAAGAGATAGAAATTATAAAAGTAGAAATTCCAGAACTGAAAATTACAGTAACTGAAGTGAGCTTGAGTCACAGATGCCCTCTTGCTTCTATTGAGAGGCCATTCGACACATGGCCAAGGTCTCTGAGTTTGAGGTACAAATCCCATGAGGTTCCAGGAGGAGACATTTCATCACCATTAACAGGTTTTGGAGTCAGACAGACTTAGGACCCAATCCCAGGTCTACTGTATAACTTTGGACACTGACTTACCCTCTCTGGCCTCAGTGGTGGCGATCTTAATAGTCTGCCAGGAGGAAGAAATGAGGTAGTGTATGCAAAGTACTTAAGCCAGTGCCTGGCATATGGTCAGCATTCTCTAAGTGGTAGCTATTATTACAAGTATTATGATCTCATCCATCCCTATCTTTAGGCAGCTCTGCATTCTGACAATTCTCTAGAATTCTGGCTCAAGTCTTTTAAACCATCCCATCCTCCTGCCAGGGAATCCACCCCAGCTTTAGACTAGGTCCAGCACAAGGATGTTTTGCCCTTACAGACAAAAAAAATCATCAGCTTTCTCTATGGCCAAGGAAATCCAAACTGGAGACACCATCCCCACTTTCTGGTACCCATGTGCAAGAAACAAAGAACTAAGTGACATCAGCAAAATGGAAGAGTATGTAGCTTCAAATGCCTGTCCCTCCACAGGCATGGAAAAGAGTCACAGATATATAACAACAAAGTGAACATTGAATTTAAAAAAAATCCCCTTTAAAATGCTCCTGGCTTCCAAGGAATTCTCTTTCAAAACATTAGTAGAACACAAGGTAAAGGGACAGAGATTTCAGTGACAAGAAATATGATCATTGAAAAATTGGAAAACTCACTATACAAATGAATGACTGCAACCTTTGACAATCAAGAACAGCAAACTCTGGAGAAGGGGGAGAATCTGATTCCCAGATCTAATATGCAAATGTCCATTTTTTAGAAAAAAATCACGAATGCATACAAAGAAAAGGAAAATATGGCCATTCAAAAAATAAGTAACCTCACTTTGGACTTACTAAATAAAGTCTTTAAATCAACTTTCTTAAATATGCTCAAAAAGCTAATGAAAACCATAAGCAAAGAACTAAAGGAAGCCAGGAGAATGATATATGAACAAAATGAGAATATTAATAAAGAGAAATGGTAAAAAGAACCCAATAGAAATTCAGCACCTGAAAAGTATAACAAATTAAAAATTTACTGGGGTTGTCAATAATAGATTTAAGCAGGTAGAAGAAATAATTAAATTTTAAGACAGGACAATTGAAATTATACAGTCTGTGGAGCAGAAATAAAAAAAAATGAAGTAAACAGACCCCAAAAGACCTGTGGGATACCATGAAGCAGAGCAGCATATGCATTATGGGAGTTCCAGAAGGAGAAGAGAGAGAAAAGAAACTGAAAGGATATTTGAAAAAATAATGGCTGGAAATATCTCAAACTGATGGAATATTGAAGTCTACACATCAAACAAGCTCAGTGAACTCCAAACTGTTGAAAACCTGAGACAAACATCTTGAAAGCAGCAAGAGAAAATTGAATCATAATATACAAGAGATCCTCAAATTCTCATCAGAAACCATGGAGACCAGAAAGCAGTGGGACAATATACTAAAGAGGTTACTAAGAAACAACTGTACATCAACAAATTAGATAACCTAGAGGAAATGGACAAATTCCTAGAAACACAAAAATTACCAAAACTGACTGAAGAAGAAATATAAAAAATCTTGACAGACCTATAACAAAGGATAGAATCAATAATTTGTTAAAAAAAAAAAAAAAAAAAAAAAACACCCTCTCCACACCCAAAAAAGTGCAGGACTATATAGCTTCACTGGTAAATTCTACCACACATTTAAGAAATATTGAATACCAATATTTCTAAAATTCCTCCTAAAAATTGAAGATAAAGGAACACTTACCAATACATTCCATGAGGCCAGCATTACCCTGATACAAAAGCTAGGTAAAGACATCATAAGCGAATCACAGACTAATATACCTTATCTATATGCAATATACATATTTTTTTTTCAAAAATCCTCAACAAAATACTAGCAAACTAGCAAACTAAATTCAAGAACATATAAAAATATATGATTGAGAGAGATTTGTATGAGATGCAAGGGTGGTTCAACATAAGAAAATCAATCGACATAATAATACACCATATTAATAGAATAAAGTAAAAAAAAAGAAATCATTTCAATTAATGCAGAAAAAGCGTTTGACAAAATCCATCACCTTTTCATGACAAAAACATTCAGAAAACTAGGAAGAGGAGAATTTTCTCAATGTGATAAAGCCATATATATATATATATATATATATATACACACATACATACATACATATAAACCACAGTTAACATTATACAGCAAAAGACAAATCTTTCCACCTAGGACCAAGAATAAGACAAGAATGCCTGCTTTCACCACTGTTATTCTACATTGTACCAGAAGTTCTAGCCAGAGCAATTAGGTGACAAAAAAAAAATAAAAGAAATAAAGAAGTAAAACTATCTCTATTCATAGGTGGCATGATCCTATATAAAGAAAATTCCAAAGAATCCACAAAAAAAGCTACTAGAGCTAGTAAACAAATTCAGAAAGCTTGCAGCACACAGTTTCAACATGAAAAAATTAGGTATGTTTCTATATGCCAGCAGCAAACCATCTGAAAAGGAAATTAAGAAAACAATTCCATCAACAATTACATCCAAAATAATAAAATACTTAGAAATAAATTTAACCAAGGAGGTGAAAAACTTGTACAGTGAAAATTGTAAATCATTACTGAAAGAAATTAAAAAAGACCTAAAAAATGAGAAACCATTCTATTTTCATGAATTAGAAGACAATATTAAGATAGTACCCAAAGCAATCTACAGATTCAATGCACTCTATCAAATTCCAATGACTTCAATTTTTTTTCTTTTGCAAAAAGCAAAAAGCCAATCCTCAAAAAAATTATATGAGATTGCAAGGAACCCTATACAGCCAAACTAATGTTGAAAAAGAACAAAGTTGGAGGACTCACACTTCCTAATTACAAAACTTACTTCGAAGCCATAGTAATCTCTTGACTGGCGAGGCAGCAGCTCAGACTGGTAAAGGACTCTAGGCTCCCAGATCCCTAGGGCTGATTTCATCCTTCAGAGGGAACTGGCAGTGCCCCTTCATTTCCTCACTTTATCTACGCCGATGCTAGCAACAGCCTGGCCTCTAACTGTTTACATTTACTGTTCTATATTTTAGGGCTTGACAAGGTGATGGAGAAGGGCAGGGTTCTCTGCTCTGTGAAAAATTCCCCTCCTGTACTCCAAAGGCTACAGTCATGGAGTAGGGGGCTGGTACAACCAGAGGGCCCTTAGAGACCAAAGTCCACCCAACTGCATTTTATAGATGGGAAGACTGGTCCCTGGAAATAGGAAGGGAGTCACCAAAGTCACACAACAGTTGAACTTAGTGACTAATAGTACTACTGGGTTGGAAGACAAATGTACCGCAGCTTTCCCGTCAACCTCCCACTTTAATTAAGACATATTCTCAACAGCATTCCCAATAGCAGATGATTGTCAGGCTGTGGCTTAAATGCCTTCAAAGACATGATGTGCCCTCCCTGTCAAGGAAGATATCTGTTTCTCACCTCCTGAAGATAAGTGGACTGATTGAGAAAGTTCCCTCCTTTCAACCCTGAATGACCATGGTAAGGCTGGTCATGTGGCACCTCTTCAGGGAGACCTCAGGAAGTCTTGCCTCCCTCCTCTGAGCACCTCTTCATTTTACCTGTGGCTAGGATTTTGTTCTAGTAAAGAAGCAAAGAGTCTCCATTTCCAGGAGCTGTCTCAACATACACTTTCCAAGTATCACTAACCTCTAAATGCAGACCAATGGCTTTCCTCCAAAATTCCCCTTTGGGCAGAGACCAGAAATGGTAAAATTTCAGGGTCCTTGAGGGTATTCGAAGGGCCTACAATCCAGGGTGGCCTAAATGTGATCTGAGCTTATAGTCCCCCATCTGGACTGATGGGAAAAGGTGACCCAGAGCCCCTGGGGTTTGGAAATCATCAGAACCTCCAGGGCCCACCTTTGCTTGGGGAAGGTCCCTCTCTATCCTTCTCCTGTCCCATCTCTGGCAGCCCATTATCCCACTTTTCCTGCTCTCCCACCTCTCTCTCACCAACACTTCAATAACAAAGCCCATTGTCTACCCCTCCATCATTTTACAAGTGGGAAAATTGAAGCCCTCAGAGGGGCTGCAGATGTGTGGGTTCAGAGCTTGGAGCTTCCCAGGAGCCTGTAGGAATGCCATCCTCACTCATTCCAACTCTCCTGAGTCCTTGGCCACATCTATTTGCATACCCTGGGCATACTTCATCTCACCTGACTCTGACATGCTTGAAGTTAGGAAAGGCCTGGGGAAGGCTCAACACCTGGACCCCAAGGAGACCCTACTAATGGTAGGCCTAATTATTATCATGATCATTATTAGTTGGCCTTTACTGCCCAAGCACATCTGCCTTAGTCTTACATGCCTGCTTCCATCCATCTGCCAGCCCACCACAAGGGTGACACCAGTGCCCCAAGAGGCACACTGGTAACCACCCCAGCTCAGCCCAGACTGCTCAGGCCACTGTTACCCCTGCAGCACCCCACTGATGCCAGATCTACCTCCATGCCTGGCAGGAGGTGAGAGAGAAGCTGGCCTTTGCCCCCAGTCCACTCCTCTTGCCCTGTCCTACTCTCTCTCCTCCATCTCCCTTCTCTGCTCATGGAACTTACTTATAAATCCTGAAAACCCAAACCCCCATAAATTCTCAATTCATTCTGCAGATATTTCCTGTGTTGGGGTTTTCGGCAGCATCTGCTGGTTTGAAGTTCCCTCTTTATTTGTCCTGGGGGCACCATTACTCTCAACTTTAGCAGTTTTCCTGCTCTGTAGTCCTTGCCAGCATCCATCAGAGGAAGAGAAAATTGGTGAAAGAATAATTATTATTATTGTTATAAATATATATTTCATTTTGATTTCTTTTTTTCCCCTCTAGGCCTTGATGAGAATTCCAGGCAGAGGCTGGCAAGGGGATGGCCTCTCCATGGACATCAGAGCAGTGGGCTTTGCCCATCAGAGCTTGGCACTTTGCCCTCCTGATAAAGGAATCTGCCAAAAGGCCATTCTCAGCTATCTGCTCAACTGTACTCTGTTCCCCAGCAGTTTTCTTCCCACCAAAACTCCTGGCTCAGGTTCCCAAGTCTCCAGGAAGCCCCCTTAAGCATAAAGCACAGCACCTACTGCGTATGAGACACTTTCCAATGCATGGGATTGAAGATTTCGCACCATATCCTTATAAAGCAGACATTTTAGTCCATTTTACAGAGGACGAACTGAGGTTTGGAGAGAAGCTGGCATCTCAAGGTGATACAACTAGAAAGTGGAAGAACTGGGATTTAAATCTAGATCTGCCTAGTCCCAAAGCCAGTAATCATTGCACCAGACCATACTCCCCTCCACTGAGCTGAAGAAGGTCTTTTATGGATCCCAGCATCTCACACTTGGAACTGAATTGCCTTGGCTCCTGTATACTTGTTTTAGGAGTTCAACTGACTATATAGGTTCTCAGAATTTGAGAACTTTATAGGTCAGTTAGTTTAAAGACTTAATACTACAGAAAGGAAGACCAAGGCTCAAAAAGGGCATATAGCTGGCACACAGCACATTAGTGGTTTTCTTCATGAAGTATAAGCCCCTCGAGGGTGAGAGCTGTGCCTCCTCTTACATTCCTTATACATGCTCCCCACACATACATCAACATGCACTTGCATGCAACACTAAACAATATTCAGTACAGATAAATAAAAACTAGTACTTGTTAAGTGACAGTGACTACTGGTTGTCACTTATCAACTGTCACAGCAACCCTATGTGGTCCAATTTCTAGATGAGATCACTGAGGCCCAGAGGGGAGAAGTGGCTTGTCCCATCTCACATAATAAGGAAGTGGCCACTTTAAGAACAATACAACAACAACAGCAGCTAACGTTTCTTGAATGAGTATTATGTGTAGAGGAGAATGGCAAGTGCTTTATATGAGTAGTGTAATTTAATCTTTACAATAACCCATGAATCTTCCTCATTTTACAGAAGAGAAAACTGGGGCTTAGAAAAGCTGAGAAACTTTCTCAAAGCCAAAAATCTAGTAAGTGGCTGAGCCAGACTGATTCCAGAGTGAGTTTAACACTCTATAGGAGATCCTCTTTATCCACAGATAATTCTACTTCAAGTGAATGTTTAAACTGTTGTAGTAAATAGTAAAAAAAAAGTTTACTTGAATTTATCAGAAAAACAACACCAAAAATTATGACAAGGAGTTCATCTTATATTTCACAAATTTAGGCTGGCATTGCAATTCTGTTCCACTTCTTAGGGCAAACAAAGAATGACTCAAGCATTAGTTACTTTATGATATCATGATTTTTCTGATAAAACTGAATGATAGCATGGCATAACATTTTTACTTTGATTTCCATAGCATGATCATAAAAACGAGAATTCTATTAAAAAATAATCTGAGGACTTTGGTTTTTCCAAGGATATCATTTAATCATTTGAGAGTCAAGTCATTATTCTTTAAAATCTTTATCTTATTCTTATCCTTGTTGACTTGCTTTTCTTCAACTGTTAACTAATATAATTCTGCCAGGTTCTTGTGTGTCCATGGATTCTGAGATTCCAGCAGCTTTCCAATATCATTTTTGTTGACTTCACAAACTCCTGAATCTTTTCTCATATTTGTAGTTTCGCTTTGCGAACTGATGGGCATTGTATCTGCTCTTTACACTCTGATGTTTATAACATCCAACAATCAGAAGGACTGATCTAGATGCTGGTGTTAATCTGGGAGTGATGCCAGAGTAATTTTATAATTGGCCAGTTCACTAGTGAATATCTTAACGGTCTCTTGCTTTGCTACCGAACCATCCGACTTTAGGCACTTGAAAATGAATACTTGGATAATAAGGACCCCCTTCTACTACCTCAGGAGCTCTTAGCAATTAACAAGTAGTTAGTAAACAATAAGTTCAGTGAATTAGGGAAGCACTGGATTTATATCTCAGCTCTGTCACTTATTAGATGTGTTACTTTGGGCAAGTTACTCTGTTACTCAATCTGAGTGAGCCTTCGTTTCCTCTTCTGTAGAATGAGAACATGATAGTATTTTAGTGTCCTTCCTTTCACTTCAAATAAGTAAGCTAATCAAAGCATGTCCTTTCCATTCCCCTTGTTAGTGATTGGTTCAGGAAAGAACACATGGCCCAATCCAGGCCAATGAATGGTACATGAGGAAAGTCAACCTGGGAACCTCTGGGAAAGAGTTCCTTCTTCCTAAGGAGACAAAAAGAGAGATTCGCTTTTCCTCTATGTGATATGCTAGAAGTGATGATTAGAAGTGCCTTGAGTAAAAATTTTTTGGAGGATGGCAGAACCAAGAAATGAAAAGACCTTAGTTCCCTGAGGACACTGTTGAGCCACAGATTTTGCCATGCCTGAAGCCTGCTCTACCTCTGGGCATCCTTTCATTTGAGATAATAAATTTCTTAATTGTTTTATCACTTTGAATCATGGTTTCTTTTACTTGCAGCTAAAAGCACCCCAGTGGACACCTATTTCACACAGATTTTAGAATTAAGTAATAGTTTATGTAAAGGGCTTATTTTAGCACTCAATACATATTATTTTTAGTACTTGAAAATTAAAAAGTGCTTGTTGGTTTATCTGCTGCCCAAAATGGGGCTTTGTTATGATTGTTTTTTAGGAAAGAAACAAAATAGTAAATGTACATCTTTCTACGCATCCTCTTGGTTAAGATGTTGCTGGGGTTGGAGTAGAGGGAGACAGCTTTGGTTCTGCCCTAGAACAATCAAATGTTGATGTCCGTTTGAGGAATTGGGTGGATTGAGTGAAACTTGGTTGTTTTGACATACCAGCTCTGTTGGTAAAGAGGGATTAAAGAAGTAAAGAAATGTTCAAGTCTTCCGTGATCTGGAAACTTCCCAGTCAGGACATAGTGCATCACTAAGAAGTCCCAGAGTTTTAAAAACAGGCCTCACAAGGAAACATTTACCAAAACTGGAATTCTTCAGCCTAAATGAGAGAGCTGAGACCAGAGAAGACTTCTTTCTACATGTTCATCTCAGATAATGGTGGCACCACCGTCCATGCAGAAACCAGGAGTTATCTTTGACACCTTCTTTTCTCACCATCCTCTTAGGCAATGTATCAGCCCCACGATGGGTGCCAAGCTATTCCCATGGTTCCCTTGAGCATATGGGTACTGGCTGACATTTTCACAAGGAAAATTAGCAAGGTGAAAAAAAAAAGAACTACTATAATTTATAAAACTACATACAGAATAAAAACAATCTGTCTGGGTTATTTCCAATTTAATCGAAATGTAAAGAGCAGGTGGGCCCCCAACCCCTGTCTCTTGAAGTGATAGCACTACACTTCTGATGACTTGACACATCCCTGGAGTCATCTTGGCCTGTAATCTCCCCCACATACCCCTGCCTATTTCAGCCCTGTGGCTTCCCTGACCTAGGACCTTCGACTCATGTCTCATTCTTACACAAGTGACAACCTTCTAATACTTCCATTTACTCCTAGTAGCTGTGGTCAGTGAGACATAGCCAGCTCATAGCTGACTGGCAGAGCCATGGTGATTGAAGTCCTTCTGCCTCAGGCTTTAGACACAGAAGATGGCAGCCTGGCTATAGTAGATGATACTGGTGCCGAAGTCAGATCCACCTTCCAGCTGCTACACCCATCTTCAGCTGCTGTGAGTGGCTAGGGGCAAGACCACACAGATTTGCCCTTGGCTGATAAAAGCCACCTAAATCCAGAGTTGCAATGGAGGTTATACCTGCCACCCACGGGGTTGGGAGGGGGGATTAACTGACTAATACAGGAAGACAGAAGCCCAGTCCCTCTCCTCAAGATGGTACAACTCTGTGGTGTGATTTATACTCCAAATCCCCCATATCCACTCTAGATCAGGTCAAAGTTAGACTTTACCAGAGATCAAATCCTTTTTAGCTGTCTCTTCCCTACCCTGCTTTTCTGCCTCACTTCCAGGCTTTTCCATGAGGGAAGGACCTCAATTATTCGCATGCCCAATTCCTGCATCAGGCTCCACTTCTGAGGAACCTGACCTAAAACACTCCCCATAGCTGGAATTTGTATAAACACTCACTAGAGCAAGCTCCCTTTTCTTCCTTCAAAACACGACAATCTCTTAGAGAATCTACAGGTCCAGATATAAATAGAACCTGGCATTAATCACACAGTAAGGCCCACAACCAGCAGGAAGAAGGGCAGACTTTCTTCACTACATCCCAGGCTCCAGGCTTCTCATGTTTGGATAGACTGCTCCAGGCAAAGGTGCCCAAGCCAGGGCACTATCCTAAGGACAGCTGACCACTGGGATGGAGAAAGCAGATGTCTAAGGAGGAGAAAAACGTTAGGAGCTTGGCATAGGCCAGCATCATGGGGGTGCTGCACACATCTCTGGTAAATCAATGTCAGTCTAAGTCATAAAAACCTGAGAGAATGGAGAAAAACAAGATTTGAATCATCAGAGCTGGACTAGCTCTCCAGACTTCCTTAATCCAGGACATCCCTGTGGTCTTCTCAGGACAAACCTGGACCATGATCAGTCTCTCTCCCCTTTCAGTCACTTGTTGACATGCACTTCTCCCTCAAAAGAACATTGTGCAAATTTAATATTTAGAGGCGGTCTGGTGGTGCTGTAATTGACATCTAGATTAACCCTAAGAAAGATTTCCTGACATTAGCAAGAAAATGTTCAACATTACCTAGAGTGGTTGGTTAATGTCATATTCCAAATAATGGACACGTAAGCAACTGACCACCTTCACCACTTTTGAAGTATTAGCAACTTGAATAGCAAAATCAATCGGGAAAGAACGTCGTTAAATAAAAGTTACCTTTACATCTCAACTGTAGTGTTTTCTAAATACTCTTCTTCCCATTCATCATTGGCTATCTGTTTACTAACTATTGCTTCTTGAGAAAGATTCTCCTCTAGGTCTCTGGCGACCTTGCTTTGCCACTTTCTCTGGCCATCCCTTCTCGGCAACCAGTCCTGCACAGAACTAAGAATGATTCAAAGTAAGAGGAATTTAGGTGAGATCTAAGGAATGACTTTCTGGTTTTAAAAGATGCAAGGCACTAGAAAAAAGTAATGGAGAGAAGGTGTGAAGTCTCCATGGGGTGACCTTAGAGAGCTCTGGGCCTCAAAGAATCACAAATTCATGGAGTCTCAGGGCTGCTATGAACTTTAGGGGGCATCCAGTTTAACCTCTGATCCAGAACTCAAGCCTTCTTTCCATTATTTCTATCGAAGATTCAGCTTGGCCATGTCTGCACACCACAGGTAATGCGGAGCTCATTCTCTCTCAATGCTGCCAGTTTTATGACAAGATAGCTAGGAATCCGAGAAAGTTCTTCCTTATGCTGAATCAGTATCTGCCTCCCTAGAACTTCCACTTCTTATCTCAGTCCCCTGGGACCACACGAACTATGCCTCCCCATCATGTGATCTGAAGTCTGTGAAGTCAACACTTCCAAGCCTAATAGTACCAGTTCCTTCAACTGCCCTTGGTCATTAGCTCCTAGGTCCTCTCCAACGTCCTCACTGCCCTGTAGACATGCACCAGTATTGCCTCAGTGGCTGGACACATATTCCAGAGGGCAGAGAAGATCAAGGCTGTGACCAACTTCATTTGGTCCCTTTACTTCTGTTGATACATCCCAAGTTCATAGTGGTTTTCAGGGTGGCATTTCTACTTGGTACTTCCTCTCCTTAGAAGGACTCTGTCTTCTGGGGAGACCAGTTTATTGCATTGGGGTCATGGAGCTTGCTCTGTGTCTGGCTGGGTACACTTCTGTGACCTTGGGTGAGTGAGTCCAGCTGTCTGAACTTGTTTCCTCATTTGTGAAATGAGGATTATAAGAGTACCTGCCTCATACGCTTGTCAGCGGAAGTAAATGAGCTAATGGAGAGAAAATGCCTGACATGGCAAGAAGCTCAGTATATGTTAGCTCTCTTCCCCCTTCCTCATTTGTCAGCCCCAGGGCCTGGCTAACAGCTGCGGGCATCTCCAGGCCTGTGTGTGAAGGGGAAGCCAATGGGTGGAGTAACAGGACAGTAACCAGATGGCCCAGATTTCCGGGGACAAGCTTAATTTTAAATTTTCTCTCCTGTGATCAGCTGATGCATTATACAATCTGGCTTGTTCTTTTCATTTGAAAATTATGGTCACTAGGGTTGATGATGACATAGCATAGATGTCCTATCTTGGACCAGCAGATCTCAGGTAGCAGAACTTGGGTCTTGGTCAGGAAACAGTGCATCCATGCTGTGTGGTAAAATCAGACAGTAATCTCATGGCAAGCAGGCTGCAGAAGTAGAAGAAAATCAGGGCCTCCTCTCTAGCTCTAGGATCCAACCTGGGTCCCTCTGTCATGTTCCCGGTTCCCACTCTAGGACAGGCTAGGCTTGGGCTGAAGAAGGCAGGGCCATCCAATATAGAGGATTGAGCGCCCCTCACAGTCAGCTGGCTTCCTGGCCTCAGGTGGAACTCTGTAGGGCAGGTCAGTGTGCACAACCCAGCCCCATCTGCCTTTAAGGACTTCCTCTCCTTGCTCGCTTTCCCTTTCTCTTCTCACACTGCTTCCCTATGCCTCTGTCTGAGTATCTGTCTCTATTTCTGTGTCTGCTCCACTCTATGGCAAATATTGAGTAGATCCCCAGACAGTTACCATGTATGCTGCCCAAGGTGGCCTTTGTGCAAAAGAGCTGGAGTCTGGAAATCAGGGGAGCAGCCAGGCCAGGACCAGTCCTAGCTTATCAGAAGTTTGCTTACGTGATCACAAGGCAATCGCTTCTTTTCTGAGTCCCAGTATCCCCAGATATGAGGTAGAAGCTTTGGACTAAGTGGCCTCTAAATGTTATTCCAGCTGGAAAGTTCCACGATTTCAGCATGTGTTGGATATATCCCACGTTGTCTCTGTACATCTTTGTTTTTCTCTGAGGTCTCAGTCTATTTCTCTGTCTCTCTGTCCTTCTCCCTTTCTCCCCTACACCTCTCTCCCCCCAGTTCCTGCAGTCCCTTCTCCCCCCTAGGCTCTGTCCAGCTCCACACCCTCTACCTCCCTCTCAGATATTCTGTTTTGCCTTTCCATTGCCAAGGACACAACTCCTCAGTAAGCACCCACTGATCACGGCTCTGGGTGCCTCAGGTTCACCAACCTGGCCGCTCTGTCACAGGGGCCCCAGAGCCACTCAGGGTACCAATCTAGCCAATTTCTGGTCTGGGGAGGGGGGTTGGGAAAATCTAATAGTCAAGACCTAGGCTGCTTACCATGGTCCTCTGCTGCCACCTGTTGTTAGTCTGGAGTGACATCGCTCTGGGAGTTGCCTGGACCCACAGGGGCCGCAAACGTTGCTCCCGCCAACAGGAATCCATTATATGCAGTGTCCTGCCAGGCCTGATTTAAAGCTCATCCTGTAATCTGTCTTGCGCCCCCTCTGGGCCTGTCTCCGGTTTCCTTGCTTGTGAAATGGATGGAAGTTGTCTTCAGCCTGGCAGAGAAAGTTGAAGAGTAGGGGCTCAAGGGACACCTGACTTCATATCCTGCCCCTGCCCTTGGCTTGGTGGGTAACCTGGGGGGTGAATCCTTCTCATTCTTTGGAGCCTGTGGGGGGACAGGGTTGAGAGAAAAGGGGCAAGATGCATTCCTGTCTATTTCAGGCAAGTACTACATGGCTGAGAAGTTGGAAATGGACATATCCATTCTGTCTACAGAACTTTGGCTAGACTACAACTCCATGGGAGCAGCCAAGCCTTTGCATCCATTCATCCACTCACACACTTACTCACCCATTCATTCCACCCAGCAGCCCAGGGCTGTGGGAAAGAGCACTCAGCTGGGAATCAGGAGACCTTCCTCATGGGTTCAGCTCTGCCACTGGCTCCCTAACCTGGGGTAAGTCTGTGCCTCTCTCTGAGCCTCTGTTCTTTCCTCCGCAAAACAAAGGGGTTGGAATAGACCAGGGGAAGTCTCACCTTCTGTCATTTAAAAATGATTCTCTGATTGCAGGTGCTTTGCCAGGCATGCTGGGTGATGAAGCAATTACATGTCTCCACTCAGAAACAGGGATATCCTGCCTTGTGTCCCTCAGCCTTCATCCTCCCCCTAGACCTGTGGCTGGCCTTTGTAAAACCAACCAACAAGGGAGCCTTAGCTGAGTTCCCCCTTTCTTCTCACAGGGTACTGTTTTGGTGCCAACTGTCAGGTCACACGGCTAGCACAGAGACAAGATATCCCTGCTCGCTTAGGTTCAGGAATATCAGCAGTTCCTGACACAAATAAGTTCTTTCGACTTCCTCCTGGTAATGCCAGCCCCAGGGTCCCCGGATGATGAACAGGCTTGAGCTGGTCCAAGGAAGAACCAGAGTCCCAAATTTCTCCCTCCTCAGTTTTGAGGCCATTGAAACCACTGCTGCCCAGCAAATGGAATCTGAAAAAAACAAGACATTCTTGGAGGACAAAGAAGTCCAGCCCAGGGGCTGGTAGCCTCCTAGACTGAGCTCTGCATCCAGAAACACTTAGCTGAGGCCACGATCCCCAGGCCAGCTGTGGCCTCTCAGTCTGGTTGCAATGCCATCAGCAAAATGCCAAGCACAGAACTGTAGCCAGGTAGCAGCCTCTCGAGAAGAGCTGCCTGGTGCCGTCTGGGAGCTGTTCCTCGTATTCCTGCCCCTGCCAGCCCCCCTCCCCAGCCGCCCATGAGGGAGGTCCTACCCACATCTGCTGCTGGCTGTCACATCTGCAATGGATTACAGGGCTGGCCCAGGCTCAGGCTCATCCCAGATGTGGATTCCCCTGGAATGTGCCTTCTCTCTAATTGTCCAGCCCCTGAAGGGTCTCAGCCCCCTCCTCTTTGTCCACCCCTGCTGTACCCCCGTGATCATGCTGGGGCCTTCCTTCTTTCCCACAGCTTGTGCCGGAACAGCCACAGCTGGGACCAGGGCCAACCCAGTGGGGGGGCCACACTCTCCTCCAGCCTGGTCCATGGGGCTGGCGAGAGTGGAGGTCTCAGCCCATCCCCCCTCTTTTTTTCCTGGGGCTAAGCACTGGGGGCAGAGGGGGAAACTCTGGAAAACTCACTAGAGGTGAAAGAATTTGGCTCTGTAGTGCAGGCTCCCCTAATCCCTGGCCCTTCCTGGGAATGCCATTAACCTCCCCAGCCCCATTGATGGAAAGAACAGCTCTTCACTGGGCCAGGCCACCTCCTCAGAGGCTCCTAGATGACAGCCTGCCTGGGCAAAGTGGCTCCCCTGGGTTCCACCCGGCATCTTCATGCCCTGAGAGTTTCAACAGCCTCCCAAGTGGTGGCGTGGGCTCTGGTCTATCACTTTAGGTCATCCCTCATGGGGCTTCTGGAGATATTTTTAAGGTACAAATCAGTGCAGACTTTGGCTTTGAAATCCACCTCTGCCACACACCGGCTGTGTGGTCCTGGGCAAGTGACATCACATCTCTGAGCCTCAGAAGTCTTCCTGCATGAAATGAAGATGCCATCGTCATTACTTTCAGCTCACATTTGTTGAGTGCTTACTATGGGCCAGGCTCTCTTTTAAGTACTTTACATATCTTACCTAAGAAACACACCTATGTAAAAGGTACTATTATTGCCTCTGTTTTTATAGATGATGAAACTGAAATACTGAAAATTTGCATAGCATGTCCAAGGTCGCACAGCTAATAAGGGGTGGAGCCATAATTTTAACCAGGTTGGCTGACACCTGAATCTTTATTAATGGACCTGATGTAATCTTTATTATTATTAAAAATAATAATCTGCTATCTTCCTGCTTAAAAACCAATACTTATAAGATAAAGTTCAAACTCCCACCCTGGCCTTCAGAATCTGGCTCTGATCTGATATTTTGACCTTTGCCTCACCCCCTTTGCTCTAGCTCTTCCAGACCACACTGACCACTTCCTCTCTTTCCTTTGCTGCTCTGTGCCTATGTACATTGCGATTCTCTCCACGTGGAATCCCTTCCCTGTACACCAACTGTTCTCCTATTCACTCTTCGAGATTGAGGCCAACTGTCAGCACTCCTGTAGGGCTTTTCCACACAGCCGATTCTTCCTCTGTGTGCCTTAGTAATAGATACATTTTGTCCATGTATCTATTACTGTGCTTTGTACACTGTATTCTAAGGAGCAAGTCTCGTCCCCTCTCTGGGCTTTAGTATCTCTGATGGGTAGCTTTAAGGATCCTTCCAGGCTTCTCTTCATATGACCTTGAGGTCAGTGCTTGACTAAGGTCTAGACTGGATATGACCCCAACCAACAGTATACAGAAGTGAAGAGATGGCTTGGGAAGGAGGGGTGAGATTCTGAGTCCTGATACCCCTTCCCCCTTTTTCTCTGCCGAGCCTCTCTCCTCCTCCCTCACAATCCTCTTGAAAATCTGCTTCCTCCAAAGCAGTCTTTCCTGCCACTCTACCAGTTCTATAAATGGCTCATCCATTCCACAATACCCCAACCCAGAAACAACTACCTCCAGTAATCATACCCTTAGACAGATCGACCACTGCAGTTTGTTGTTTAGCTGATGGGCCTTTGCCTACACACCTGTGTGTTTGTCTGTATTTCCATTAGGATTGCTGTCCTACATTTGTTGGACCCGTGCCTGGAAATCTGACCCAAGCCAGAAACCTCGAGACCCGAAGCCAGGCCTCAGGATTACAGGCCTTCCTTCTTCCTAACGTGAACAAGAGAGAGAACCAGGACACATCAGAGCTGGGAGAGCCTTTAAAGGTCATCTGATCCACTGTTGCCCCACTTCTCCTAGAGTGGAACAGATGGGGAGCCATGGCTCAGAGAACTTGTTCTAGGTCCCACAGCTAATTAAAGACAGAGCTGGGAGTAGAGGTCTCCCCACAGCATCAGCAAATCCTCACCTCCAAGCCCCTAAGTCTTTTAGCTCAAGGTCCAACCCCGAGCTGTTTTATTTGGAATCAAGGATAGGGCTGAAAATGCAAGTCCAGTCAAGGATCTGTGGGCCTACTGCAGCGCTTGTCCTCTAGGAAGCCTTTCCAAATGAGCCCTGCCCTGGTTCTGACAACCTCTCCACTATTGCCTCCTTAGCATGTATACCTTCACAGCACACTGGGCTAACAAGGGTAGCCCTGGTCCCTCTCTGCCATGTGGTATGGCATGTCTCCTTCCTGTGGTCCATGTCCCATCTCCTTTCCTAAAGCAACTCACCGACTGACAGATAGATGGGCAGATTGACTGACTAGCTGATTGTCTATCTAGCCAGGCCTGGATAACAGACAGATAGACCATCTAGCTGTCTGATTGACTAATAGACTGTTTTGTTGGCTAATAAAGACTGATAATTGATGGACAGGCTGACTGACAAACAGATGAACTGACAGACTGACTAACTATGGAAAGACCCCAGAGGGTCCAAGAAACCAGTACACCAAGCAGAGGGACAACACATACTGAGAATCCCTCAGCAAGCTTTTGTCAAGACACCTCTAGCAGTCTGTCACTGGTGAGACACAATGAGACACTGGGAAGTTGGGGAGGGGTGGTGGGAGAAATGGGATAATGAAAACCAGATGTGCTGCTGACCCACCTCAGTAAAGGGACCTAGGCAGGGCTCCGGGCCCAAGACATTCCTGGTGGGCACCTTGTGGAAAGGCAAGAAGGAGCCAAGAGGGCACCTTTCCTGCTGAACCTCATTTGGGTTTTTAGGAAGAGGAGCCTCATCCTTCTCTCTGTTATATCCTCCATCTAGTTGACATTTAAAAATAATAGACCTCGTCTGGCTTTTTACAAAGGAACAGGGCCCTCCATAGACTCACAGGATTTTGAGCTGGTTCTTATTAAGTTATTTTTGCAACTAGCAGGCACTCCATTTCCCACTCAAACCCTCATCATTCTGCTGACAAGTGGAAGTGAGTTTGGGGGCTGCTGTCTCATGTTTTTAGGGTTGGTCATTTCATCCCCTCTGTGTCTTTTACTCTCTTCCTGCACTCCTGGGAGAGACAGTTAAAGATCTTGGAGGATTTTTACCTTTCCTTTTGAGCCTTACCTAGAGACGCCCATTCGCCTACAGGGATGAAGGCTCAGACCCCTCGGATGAAGAAAGTGGTAACCTCACTCCCCTCCACAGTCTTGCTAAGAAGAACAGGCTGCAGCTGTAAGCAGGTCTCTAGAATCTGAAAGTGCAAGAGAAGGAAGAAATCCTACTTCAGACTTCTGGGTCCGTGGTCAGTCACACATAATTGAAGTCATAACAAACACATTTGAAGTTCACAGGCTTGTGCAAAACAATGTGATTAATAAGGGAAGACATAAAGCAAATTAGCACGCCAGACAAGGAAATTGTTTTCAGTGCCATGGAGCCAACCAGAGGCCAGGCTGCCTTGTTCCCCACCCTACGTCTGCCCTACCAACTTCTGGTCTTTTCAACCTACCTCCTCCTAGCAAGGGCTAGCTGTTAATCACAATCTAAGCAGGAGGAGTAACAAGGGAGGGGACAGTGTCATGAGCGGTTTGCAGTCAGGGACAATGGAAAGGGCCTGGGCTAGGAGTCAAGAGACAGGAGCTCTTGTTTTGACTTTGCTGTGCATCATTTCCTTGGTGCTAATGGGTTAAGAGCACGCACATTTCAGCTCAAAGTGAGCAAGAACTTTCCAGAATTCTGAGCTGATCAAGAGGGAAATAGTAAACTCTTATTCTAGAGGTATGTAAACAGAATGTAAGCTTAGCCCATCTACTGGGATGCTGTTGAAACAACATGTTGAACACTTACTTTCATTGCTGTGTTTCTGTGACCTTTGACAAATCACTTGACCAGGCTGAATCTTAAGTTCCTCATCTGGGAAGAGGGAATAATGAAAAGCCTTGTTCCACCTCCCTTACAATGGTATTGTGAGGCCCGGAAGAGATGCTGTGTGCGCAGATGCTGTGAGAAGAACTAGAGAACAATAAGAGATCATTCTGGGTAGCACTGTTTCCTGATCACCAGCATGGTCTCTGCTGCTGGGGGAGCAAGCAGACCCCCAGTGCATCCTTTCTGATTCTCCCGAACCTTCCCAGCCTCCAAAACATGGCTGAGATCTCAACTCCCCACCTCCCTGACCTTACCAGCCTCTTGACCTCTCTATCCTGATCTGCTGAAGACTGTGGCATTTGTAGAATTCACTAAATATTCAGTTTCCTGCTGTTTCTGTGCAGTTATCTTGACCTGTTCCTAAATCCTTTCATAATCGCTTGTCTCTCTCCCCATCCAGACTGTATTTAGTTCTTCACGACACACTCTGTTCCAAGAAGTATTCAGAGCAGAAACTAGACTGTAAGCTATGTGAGGGCCAGGACTGGATTGTATGCATCTTGAGCAGACTTGGTATTGTATCAGTCAGAATTCTGGATTACACACACCAGACACATTTCTAACTAACCTCCTTATATGGGAAGGATATAGCTCAGAGGATCAGCCAGAGAATTGAGATCTAATCACTAAACATGGGAAGTGAGGCCTAGCCATTATCCTCCCTAGGAGCAGACTGCTATGTTCTGTCACTAATGCTGCCATATCTGGACACTTATTCCTGTGCTAACAGATTCTTGGTTCTGCTGTAGACATCACAAATAATTTCTTGCCATTGGTGGGAGCATCGGATTGGCTGCATTTAGGTCATGCAACTCTGCCTGTAGCTGTGAGTAACCTAGAAAGAGAACTACGTGTCTCCGTTTGGCTTCTGGACTGCTTTCCGCCTATGTTGAGAGTCTCCTCCTAACAGGCAGGGTGTTCAGAAACTAGTCAGTCACCACTGTCTTTTCCCTAGTGCTACAGCAGTCACTCAACAGTTGTGGGTCGAATCTGATGTAGCAGTTTATAGAGGTTTGCAGAGTCCTCTCAGGCTCTTGCCTATTGTTACATATCACACTGCTGTGGTCAGCCCCTCTAACTTGCTGCACCATGAGGCATTGCTCCTATCTCAGAGAAGCACCCAAGTGGAATACTAGAATTGATCATCCCTGCTCAGCCTTGGTCTGGAATGACACATCTTCATCCAGGCCTCATACCACACCTTGTCCTACCTTTGACACTCCAGGCTAACGTCTTCATGGTTTATCCTCCTGTTTCCAACTTCACCCCATCCTTTGGCTAATACCTTTTCTTATTTTCCAATCTGTGACCCCAGAACAATCAATACTGACTCCATCTCAGCAATATTGTTGCAGGTGGCTTTGGCAACATCCTACTGCACTCACACAGATCTAGGGAGCCCCCCATCCGATGGCATGGCTCCATTCTCTTCATGAGTCAGTATCTCCCTCAGACCACTATTTATACCTCCACTACCACCACCAGAGCAGGTAGACCTGGTAGGAAGAACGTGTGCTGGAGGAGGGGATGTTGGGTACATGGCCATCTCCACTTGGGTCCGATTTTAGCCATACAATCAATCATGGCTCTATCTCTATTTATACCTTTATGTGCAGCCCCATTTGACTCAGGGAAGAAGTCCTGAACTTGTAGGAAATCTATTCCAGAAGGTCTTGGAGAAGCCACACAAGAATGAGTCCTGTGGTGCCCATTACCCAGCTGCTTCAAGCCTGGGGCCCCTTCAGATTGGCTAGAGCTTTCTGCCCATCTAAGGAAAGGCTTGGGAGTTCCCAGCCCGCACAGTCCTTGGTGTAGCTGCCAACCATTTCGTATGCCTCCTTACAGCTGCTTCTGCATCAACCACTAAAACCTGAATTTGGGCCTGAAATGTAGGCTCTGTTGCCTCAGCCTACCTCTAATCACTCATAATAACCTCAACTTCAATCTTACAATGCCAAGTAATTGTATCAACAGGGATTATTCCAGTGGGTTGTGGCAGAGACAGCCAGCAGCCGTATGCCAAAGATTTGTGCTTCCCTTCCACAGTATAAAGTTTTTTTTTTTTCTGAGAGGCTTTCGTCAGCACTTTTGATCCACACTTGATTCTTTGCAGGGCTTTTAGGCTCCCCCTAGCCACTGCCTTATGTGTTTAATCTCATGCAAAAAATAGAACTTTTGGTCCTCTCTGCCAGGTGGCCAAGAACTTGACATACGCTTCCCAAGCACTTTCTATCCTCCAAAGAACTTACAGTAAAATCAACCAGCATCCATGGCTGAAGGACTTTGTACTTTCAACCTGTGTACCCCCTCATGAACGAGATCCTGCAAGCATAGTTTCCGAGACATTTCTTTAAAACAAAAATGTATTCTTTAGCACACCTGAGCCACTCTTCAAACTCCTTTCTCAGGTGGTGGTTTGCTGTCCCTGACCCATATAGCATACTCACCCACAAAAAGGCCAACAAACTCCAGAGCTTTTGGTACCTGGTAGCATCCAACACAGGCTGAGTTCCTTGTCCTATCACCTGTCTCAAGACCCCATGTCCCACAGGCCCCAATGTCTGCTTGGCTCTTCCAATCAGTTATACCACAGCGCTTGAAGAGCATGAAGGGCTTCCTCTCTCCAGGAGCAAACCAATCACCTCTAGAAATTTTCTGTCTGTGTCTGTTTTGCTAAGGGAAATCTTAAGCTTGAACCAGCCTAGAAAATTCCCAAGACAAATAACACTCCCAGCTCCTTGGTGAAGCACAGATTTTCAAATGTGACCATCTTCCAGGGACTTTAATGCCAAGACCACAGGTGTCTACCAAATCTGTCTCCTATTTGGAGGGAATCTCCAGCACCATCATTACCTGTGCTATGTTCACGTTGTCTGCTCAGTCTCAGGTCCATTCCATTAACAGTTGAAGCACAGGAGCCATTCTTAAACACAGGTCTTTAGTATGCTTTGTTTTGGATGTGGCTAGACTCTGCTTCACACTTCAACAATCCTGGATTGGGCCATTTCCCTTGGACATACACCATGTAACCCCATTATTGTGCCCTTTAACATCAGAAGAGTGAGCTGGCATAGCCCCTTAGTAGGGAAATGTCTTACTATAACCTGCTTGATCACATGAACAGAATCCAGAGCAAAGTGAAGAATGCGTCTTTACTCCCAGCTCTGGTTGTCTACTGGGTCAGGAGAGTCCTCTTTCCCCGTTCCCACTCTGGGATTAGCTCCTGTGTCTGAATCAATGGCCTCAGCAGGCTTTTGTTTTCCCACTTTCAGGGCCACACACAGAGTTTCTTTCTCTTCGTGTCTCAAGGAACATCTCCTCTGAGACCCCTTCTTCCCTCCCCCCAACCCAGGCTCTTAAGCTCTCTGTCCCCTTAAGATCCTATCTCTTCTCCTCCTTGGCCTAAGGCTTGGGCTGCCATTCATACTCTTGTATCTAGTTTGCCCCTGAGTGGAGCTACAAAGGGCTTTGGACCCTGGCAGGTGGAAAGGGAGATGAAGGAAAGCATTCCTCACTGCTCCAGCTTCAGGATCAAACAATTACAAGACAATCAGGCCTTTCACACTGATGAGAGCAACCACCTCTTTGCATGTCCTCTATGTGCAATGCTGCTAAAGGAATCTTTAAGAGTCTTCTCAGGCTCTGGCCTATAACACTGTTACATACCACATTGCTGTATGTATTGATCTTCTCCCCTTTGGGTTACATCACAAAGGGTCCCAGTTTGGTATATTCAGGGCCCAGGAAGGGTGCAGGGGGAAAATCCTTCTAGCCACAATGGGCAACTCCATCCATAGGTTATTACTATGGGTTTCTTCACAACTTCTACTGACTTGAACTCTGACCCATCTCCCTCATTTATTCCATTCAATCATTCATCCATTTATTTATCAAAACTCACTATATCTATCCTTGAGCAAGGTATTGGGGGTACTGAGATTAACAGTGTACCCCCAACACCTTGCTGTAATCAGTACTATCACAAGGAAAATCAAGAAGAGTGTGGAAACCTGGAGAAGGATCACCTTGAGCTGACTGGCACATTTCAAGAGGACTTCCCACAGGAGTGGGTACTTGAGCTGAAGCTTACAAGGTGTAGGATGCCATCCAGGCAGAGGTGACAGCTAGAGTAAAGGCGGGGGTGAGGTGGGGTGAGAGCAGCATGCTGTAGGCAGGCAGCTCTGTAATTTAACTGCTGCAACAGAAAGTGAAAGAGGAAGGGGCTGCGAGAGATGAGGCTGAGAAGACCTGCAGGAAGCAGGCTCAGAAAAACTTGGCACCAAACTAAGCAAGCTGGAATTTCACCTGGCTCCTATAGCCCAAGGATGCTGGTTAAGTATTTAATGACTGGAAGGGCACATTCTCCAACCAGTCAAAATGAGGCAGTGACCAATTAGGACAGAAGCTGGCTGTAAACTGCCCTACAGACCAATGACAAGGGAAAGGCGGGATCTCACCAAAGCTTCTGCTCCATGTTTGAACCCAGGATCAGCCTAACTCTGTGGTGGGGGAAAAGATCTAGTAATAACTGAGATTAAATTTCCTGAGTCCAAGAGGTGAGAATAAAAATAAAATATGGGCTGATTTAATGAAAATAAGGAAATTGGCTGTACTTGTACACCTGTATTTGTCGCTATAACAGAGTAAGGCAGCTGCTACAGTTATCCTGGATCTGCAGTCCTCAGATGCTTGACTGTGAGTGTGGAGGCCAGGTGGTGGGGGCAGGAAAGGCAGGGCTTCTCTGAGTTTGCCTGATGAAGCTCGCGTTGAGGTGAGATAAAAGTTCTGGAGACCCCTTAATTGGTGTGCATGTTACTGGGTGTCACTCTGGGCTTTACGACAGAGCCAGATGGGATGAGCCAGTAGCAGGGGTAGACTATAATAATCACAGCAGATATGGGCCATGGAATGGGCTGCTCTAAGTTGAGCTGTGCCGAGTTGAGTGGGTCGGTGGTCCTCCTTGTCAGTGGTGGAATCCCTCTGGCTGGCTTCATACTTGTGCTTGGTGAGCAATACCAAGGGACATTAGCACATTTTTTTGAAGCTCCTTCACAAATGGAGCCACCACATAGGCCCCTGGTCAGAGAGGCAGATGCTAGAGACATGGCTGACAGCATGGGCTCTGGAACCAGGCTGCCAGACTTCAAAGCCCAATTGTACCACTTGCTTAGCTATGCAAACTTGGGCAAGGTGCTTAAGCTCTCTGTGTCTCAGATTTCTTGTCTGCAAAATGTGGTGGAAGATTAGGTGAGGTAAAAGGCATAAAAGCTTAGCAGAGTGGCTGGCACATAGTAAACAACCAATCAATAGTAGCTGTTGTTGCAAGGGACCCAAGGCCAAGAGGGGTCCTGTGTTACGGAAGTGAGGGACTGTTTTTGCAGAAAAATTGTCTGGCAAGTATGGCATAATGGCTTGAGGGTAAGGGTTCAGGTTTCTTTGTATAGCCTCTGTCACTGTGGAAATTTGGGGCTTGGGGATATCTGCAGTGGCCCTTCTGGTTGCCCAGGCACAGTTTTTTCTCTTTCCCTTGGCCTGATGTTCTCACAAGCCAGGACAAACAGGTCTCAGGTATCCACCAAGCTGGTGTGGTGACACAGGTGCAGCTGCCGGCTTCAGTCTTCCCAGGGGAAGTGGTTTTGGGGTGATGCCTAAGGACCTTTCTGCATCCATTCACTTCTAAGACTGTGGTGGCTGGTCCTGGAACTCTGCCAGCTCCCACTGAGCATTGAGGCTGGCTTGCATTTTGTCCTGAGAGGCTCGTAAGCTTCAGACAGGGCCCAGCCCAGTGACGTTTCCCAGGTCCTAAAATGAGAAGTAACTGGAGAGCTCTGTGTCCCCAGGCTGACAGGTGTCAGTCAGCAGTTCTGACTTGCCTTCATAGTCCGAATGTGACAGTAGAACCTGTGGGAATACAGGTCTGCTTTGGGGGCTGTCTGCAACTGCTCTAGGCTGTGGTGCTTGCTGCTCAAGTCCAAGGTGGCCTTCTCATTCATGACCTCTTCCTTCCTTGTTGAGTAATCGGAATAGTAGCCCTAATGGCAGCAGCACATGTATCAAGCACCTCTTGGGGTGGTGGAACAGCATCATGGACAGTGCTAGGGTTAGCTGGACCTGGGTCCAAATGCAGACACTGCCAATTTTTTAACATCTCTATTGAGATCTAATTTACATACTAGACAATTCACCCATTTAAAGTACACAATTCAATGGTTTTTAGTGTGCACACAGAGCTGTGACACCATCACCACCACCAATATTACAACATTTTCATCTCCTCCAAAAGAAACTCCATACTCATTAGCAATCACTCCCCATTCTCCTGTTAAAGAAAACCAGAGCCAGATAGCAGTTAAAGTGGGAAAACCAGATTTTATTCAGGAACTATTGCAATAGCGGGAAAGAGACCTCAGTGTAGAGCTTGGCTCAACTCCAAATACAGCAAGGACAGTGCAGATTTGCAGCCTAAGAGCAGGGTGGGGTGTGGTGGTGGATGGAAAATGACTGAGAGGAAACTTCAGGAGTAGGGGGTTCTTAGCCAGAGCTAAACTGACCTAACAGGATTCTTGCTGAAGGCAAGCCAGGGAGATCAGATAACACCTGGAGGATGGCAGGAGATAAAGTATTAGGTACCAAGGTGATCAGGTATTGAAGGCAATCAGATGTTGAGATGGGGGCATTCTCATTAAAGTGACTTAGCAGGATTCTTGCAAATACTGGGTCATACAGGCTCTTTTCCTTGGATAAGGCCTAGTTGAGAAAAGGCCTTAGAGGAGTCTGACTAAAGTTTGGTAAAAGAGAGTGTTTCTCACCCCTCCAGCCCTTCATGACCACCAATGTGTTATATCTCTAAGGACTGATTTGTGTATTCTGAAAATTTCATATAAATAGAAATTTTATATTTATATCTGGCTTCTTTCACTTAACGTAATATTTTCAAGGTTCTTCCATGTCTTGGCATCTATCAGTACTTTATTTCTTTTTATTGTAAGATAATATATTGTTGTATGAATATTCCATATTTTATGTATCCATTCATCAGTAATTGGACATTTTGATTATTTCCACTTTGAGTTATGAATATTGCTGTACAAACATTTGCGTACAACTTTTTCGTGAACATATGCTTTCATTTCTCTTGTGTGTATACCTAGGATTGGAATCACTGGATTATATGATAACTTGTGTTAAACTGTTTGAGAATCCACCAGCCTGTTTCCCACAGTGGTTGCACCTTTTGTATTCCAACTAGTAGTGGAAAACAATTAAAAATTTTCCACATCCTTACCAACACTTGTTATTATCTATCTTTTTAATTATAGCCATCCTAGTGTGTATGAAATGGTATCTCATTGTGGTTTTGATTGACATTTCCATGGTGGCTAAGATGTTGAGCATCTTTTCACATGTTTATTGATTATTTGTGAATTTTCTCTGGAAAATTTTTTATTCAAAAACTTTGGCAATTTTTTAATTGGGGTTTTTTAATCATTGAGTTGCAATAGTTCTTTGTATATTCTAGATACAAGTTCCTTATTAGATTTGCAAATATTTTCTCCCATTCTCTGTGTTATCTTTTTCATTCTTGATGGTATACTTTGAAGCAAAACAGTGTTTAATTTTCATGAAGTCCAACTTACCTGTTTTATTTTGTCACTTGTGCTTTTGGTGTCATATCTAAGAAGGCTTTCCCTAAACTGAAGCTATGGAGATTAACTATTATAAGACTCATAGTTTTCACTCTTACATTTAGGCCAATGATCCATCTGGAGTTCATTTGTTGTGAGGTAGGGGTCCAACCTCATTCTTCTTTGTATAGATTTGCAGTTGACCCTGCATTACTTGTTGAAATCACTATTCTGTTCTACACTGAATAGTCTTGGCACTCTTGTTGAAAATCAATTCACCATCGATGTCAGCGGTTATTTCTGGACTCTCAATTCTAGCCCATTGATCTCATGCCAATACCACACTGTCATGATTATTGTAGCTTTGTTTTGAAATCAGAAGTGTGGGTCCTCTAACTTTTTTCTTCTTCTTCAAGATTGTTTTCACTATCTTGGGTCCCTTGCATTTCCATATTATTTTAAGAATCAGCTTTTATAATTTTGTAAAAAAGGCCAGTAGGAACTTTGATAGGAATTGGGTGAAATATGTAGATTAATTGGAGAATATTGTCATCTTAATATCAAGATCTCCAATTTTTAAAGATGGGATGTCATTTCATTTATTTACATCTTCAATTTCAGCAATGTTTTATGGTTTTCAGTGAACAAGTCTTGCACTTCTTTTGTTAAATTTATACCTGTTTCATACTATCATTAATAAAATTTTTCTTATTTTCATTTCATATTGTTCTTTACAAGTGAATAGAAATACAACTATTTTTTGTGTATTTACCTTCTTTCCTGAAATTTTGCTGTACTCATTAACTTTAACAGTAGTTGTGTGTGTGAGAGTGTGTGTATTTCTTAGAATTTTCTATGTGCAAGATCATGTCATCTGTAAATAAAGACAGTTTTACTTATTTTTTCCAATGTGAATGCTCTTTGTTTCATTTCCTCACACAATTTCCATGGCTGACACTTCCAGTATGATGTTGAATAGAAATGGTGGGACTAAACATTTTTGTTTTGTTCCTTATCACAGAAGAGATTTTGGTCTTTAGCTATTAAGTATAATGCTAGCTGTGGATTTTTTCACATCAGGTTAAGAAAATTCCCTCTATTCTTAGTTTGTTTCAAGTTTTTATCATGAAAGTGTGTTAGCTTTTTATCATTTGCTATTTCTGCATCTATCGAAATAATTGTATGGATTTTTTTCCTCTTCATTCTATTAATACGGTATATTACATTGATTGGTTTTCATATGATGAACCAGCCTTGAACTTCTGGTATATGTCCCACTGGGTCATGGTAGATGACCCTTTTTAAATGCTGCCAGATTAGATTTGCTAGTGTTTCACTGAGGATTTTTATGACTATATTTATTAAGAGATATTTATCTATAGTTTCCTTTTGTTGGGATGCCTCTGTCTGGTTTTGTTATCAAGGCAATATTGTCCTCATAGAATAAGTTGAGAAGTGTCCTACTTTTTTGGAAGAGTTTGTAAAGAATTAGCGTTATTTCTTTAAGCATTTGGTAGAATTCACCAGTGAAGCCATCTGGGGCTAGGCTTTTCTTTGTGGGTAGTTTCATTCTGTCTTTACTTGTTATGGGTCTGTTCAGATTATCGATTTCTTCCTAGTTCTATTTCAGTGGGCTGTATCTTTCTAAGAATTTGTCCATTTCACCTAAGCTATCTTATTTATTGGCAGAAAGTTATCTATAGTCTTACATCCTAATCCTTTTCATATCTATAAGAACAGTAGTGATGTTCCTTCTTTCATTCTAGATTTAGTAATTTCAGTCCTCTCTGTTTATTTCTTATCCAGTCTAGTCAGAGGTTTGTCAATTTTGTTGATCATTTCAAAGACCCAACTTTTGATTTCATTGCTTTTCTCTATAGTTTTTTTACTTTCCATTTCATTTATTTCTATTCTAATCTTTATTATTCTTTTCCTTCTCCTTGCTTTAAATTTAGTTTGCTCTTTTTTTTCCCATCCCAAAACTGCCAATTTTTGTGCTGTTTGATCCTGGGCAAGTCATTTCATCTCTCAGAGCTTTAGTTCCTAATTTGTAAAATGCTATGGACTACCCCAGAGGATTGTTGGGAGGATGAAATGAGATAATGCAGATAAAGTGCTGAGCCTGGCAAAGAGTAAGTGCTTAACAAATTGTAGCTTCTGTGACTTTTCATGCCAGATTCTGTACTTGGCACTTTATTTGTGTAACACTGCAATTATGCTGCCTGATGTCTTGAAAGAGTAGAATCAATTATAAGATTTTAAAAAAGATATTTTACTTATGGCCAACTTAAACACATTTGAAATCTAGAAAATGGTGTAAACTATTCTCCACTGTTGCCAGCTAATAGTCATTTAGTCCATAGGGTTTGGCTTAGGTAAGTACCTGGAAGGCTCTCATCCATGGGTTACCCTCTTTCTTTCCTCTGTTATTCCTTGCCCCCACTTCCACCCTCAGGGTGCTGGTTTTATTCTGTCACTACTTCTTGCGGACAAGGATGGCAAGATCTATTGGCTTCCTATGGCCAAGACCAGCAGGAAAGACTCTTGGCTCTGACAGAAGAGAGGATCTTCTAATTCTTCAAAGTACCTTCCAGACCAACAGGCCTCTCTGCTGTTTCTACCCATTCATTCTTCTGAAAAAAAAAGTCAATGCACTATTGTGATAAATGGCCTCCTCCTCGCCAGAGATAAAGATAGTGAGGAACAGTTGGATGACTTGTGAAGGGAAAAGACCCCCTCCCTTGTCACTAGGTGTAAGGATGGTGAGGAACAAGCATCCTAAAGGAACACTTTGCCCCTTGGAAAGAATACTGCCACCCCTTTCAGTGATTTAGGAGCGCCTGCTGGGATATCAGCGTTCTTGGCACACCAGGCAGCAGCTAGTCACATGAAATCGATCTTTCCTGAGCATTCTTAGCTAACTTCAGGTTAGTCATCATGTTGAATTTCCCAGCATGTTCTGGGTGGAGCTGTCCCTGGATCCTATAGTTTAGACACCAAGAGTGTCCTCTTCTCAAGAACACTAGTTGCGTTCCTGTCCCAGAAACATCTTCCAGTTCCAAAGCTCAAACTCTGAGGTGTCTAGACAGTGCTTTGCTGAAGGAAGCCTGCTAATTCCTGATGCTTTAAATCCCCCTCAAAATGTGTCAGATGCCTCACTATCTATCCCTATATACTCCTTTCTTTAGAAGCTTGGAGACTAAACAGCTAATCTGATCATCATGATTTCTTTGAGTTGGGAGTATCCCCTATCCTAATTACTTCCCCGATGAGTAGAAGTTGTTATGATGCATTATGTCAGTGATTCTCAAAGTATGGTCCCCAGACCAGCAGCATCAGCATCCACCTGGAAACTTGCTGGAAATGCAAATTCTCAGCCTTGCCCCAGACCCACTCAATCAGAAATTCTAGAGTAGGCCTCAGCCATCTGTGTTTTAACAATTCCTCCAGGTGATGCTGATGCCACTCAAGTTTGGAAAAATCATTGCATTATGAGTCTAGCTTCTGTTCCCTCTTCCAGATGCACTTTGTAAAGTGGCAAGCATGCTAACCAGTTCACTACCAGATACAGAATTTTTATCCAGCAGTATAGTAGCTTTCACATGTTGTAACAAAACCTGATCTTTGAGCAGTCATTTGGGTGCCTTTCACAGGTGTCGCAGTGTTTTCCTTTGTGTCTGGGATACTGTGTTACTACCATCACCTGCCAATCAGCAGATGGGAATGTACTCCTCAGTTTATCTGCAAACTGGACCCCCATCTACCCATCTGAGCCCTTGCCACTGATCCCTAACAGATGCCAATGGTCAGATAGGGCTCCCTTCCAAACATCAGGAAGGTAGGTGGGAGACCAGGGGCATTATGTACATGGACTTGAAAGCCCACATACCAATCCTATCTACTTCTTTTATATCCACAGAGACCCCACCATGTTTATTAAAGTTCTTTAAATTTCCATTCAAGAGTTTGTTGGATAATGACAGGAGTACTTCTCACTTTTTAATTCCTGACAACAGTTTCCATAACAACTGACTCTCAAACTCTCTCTCTGGCAGGATGCAACCAAGTAAAAATGCCTCTCAGCACATGTGTGCCATCATGGATGCTCTCTGATTCCAGGTATGGCTCACGGGGCATGACAAGTGGTAAGACATCATATGTAGTCCAAGTAATGACTATCTTATTCTAGGGAAAATTAATTAATTATAGGAGTTTTGTGATTGATTTATTTCCTGGTAGATTATTTGTATGGGCAGTAATTTTACTGAATACTTGAGCTGCAGTTATCACATTTTGCCTGAACTTCCTTGGTTATTTTGGGCCAAAGAAACTTAATTAACTCTATAACCATTCCCTTCCCAAATTGTTCAGTGTTATATATTGCCCATGAACCATAGGGTCATACTTCTGATGTCATTCCACCCACTTCTATAGCATGTTTGAGGACATTGTAGCACTCATTAGGGATTTCTATGCCTTTCCTGGAGCCTAATACTCACTCTTTAGGAGGCAGCCTTCACATTCCCCAGTAGAAGGACTTATTCTTTATTATTATTATTATTATTATTATTATTATTATTATTATTTTCAAGTATACAGTACATTGTTTAGACATTTATATAGTTTATGACATGATCTCCCTTATTGTTCTTTCTCTCCTCTGGCTCTCCACCTAGCCATTACATTAATGCAAACTGCATTCCCTATGCCGTGCTCCCCATCCCTGTGACCCTCTATCAACTGCTAATTTGTACTTCTTTAACCCTTCACCCCATTCTCCCAGCCCCTCAACCTCCTCCTCTCTGGTCATCACCAGATTGTCCTCTACATTTGTGAGTCTGTTTTTGATTAGTTTGTTCTTTTTGTTCCTTATATTCCACATATAAGTGAAATCATATGGTATTTATCTTTCTCTGTCTGACTTATTTCATTCAGCATAATAACCTCTCTGTCCATCTATGTCATTGCAAATGGTAGGATTTAATTTTTTTAATGACTGAGTAATATTCCATTGTATATATGAACTGTAACTTCTTTATCCAGTCATCGATGGGCACTTAGGTTGCTTCCATATCTTGGCTGTTGTAAATTGTGCTGCCATGAACATAGGGGTGCATAGATCTTTACGAATTATTGTTTTCGTTTTCTTTGGATAAATACCAAGAAATGTAATTGCTGGGTCAAAAGGTAAATCCATTTTAACTTTTTGGGGAATCTCCAGACTGTTTTTCACAGTGGCTGTACCCATTTGCAATCCCACCAACAGTGTATGAAGGTTCCCTTTTCTCCACATCCTCACCAACACTTGTTCTTTGATTTACTGATGATAGCCATTCTAACATGTGTAAGGTGATATCTCATTGTGGTTTTAATTTGCATTTCTCTGATGATTTGTGACCTTGAGCATCTTTTCATATGTCAATCGACCATCTGTATTTCCTTTTTGGATAAATATCTGTTCAGGTCTTCTGCCCATTTTTTAATTGGATTTTTTTCTTTTTTGTTTTTTTTTATTGTTGATGTTGAGTTGTATGAGTTCTTAAATATTTTGGATATTAACCTCTTATCAGATGTATCATAAGCTAAGGACTTATTCTTATACCTCTTGTATAGGCTGCAGTTCTAAAATGTGTCCAATCTCCATCAGGGGAAGTGAAACTGGCTTATATAGAATTTACAACTATTCTGGACACAGGTTATAGGAATAGCTTAGGCTTAGAGTCATGCCCTTCCTGTTTGGAAAGGGAGCCCCTTTTCTATCACAGATTGCCTGTGGGCTTTATAAGAAAGAATCTTTACATCTATTACTTACCCAGTTGACATTGAATACTGCTAAGAAAGTGACCCAATAGCACTCAGTTTAGCACTGTTAAAGACATATGTTAGAGAGTTGGAAGGGTAGGAATCTATCTATGATATTTCATTTACTTCAGGCTAAAATCTCAAGTTTTTCTCATTCTTGGGTTGTATGCTTAGTTCACTCATTTTTAAACCTCCTTGTTTTCCAATAAATATCTTTATGGCTATAATTTTATTTCTGAATACAGCTTTGGCTTCTTTCCACAGATTCTGATGTTTTCATTACTATCAACTCACAAATAACTTCCAATTTTCATTTTTACTTTCTCCTTAAATCATAAATTATTTAGAATGTTTTTAAATATCCTAATGTATGAATATTTATCTTTTTACTATTGATCTTTTTATTTTATTGCATTGTGGTCAGTAAATATGGTATTAATAAGGTCGATTTTTAAAAAAAATATCAAGACAAGTAGTTTATATAAACATTCCACAGGCACCTTAAAAGAATGTGTATTTTTAAACTGCTGGATACAAAGTTTTATATCTATACAAGTAAGCGCATACACACTGTTTACATCATCAAACTTGTTAATGTAGTTAGTCTACACCTCTATATTCTTAATTCTTTTTAATCTAGTGATCTTTCCATATCTGAAAGTAGTATGTTAAAGTCTCCTGCTTTAATTATGGAGTTGTCAACTTCTCTTTGTAATTTTTGTTTTCTATATTTTGAAACTACTTCCTCAGGTGCATATTATTATTTTCTGCCTCTATTATATCTTCCTAGCAAATGGTTCCTTTAGTCAATATGAAATTTCCCTCTTTGTTCCTTTTAATGCTATTTCATCTAATAATAATGCTTATTTTCTTTTTGTTATTTAACTGGCATAACATTTTCTACTCTTTTATGTTTTCAACCTTCCTGTGTCATTTTATTTTAGTCATTATTTTTCTTCTATACCCAAAGTAGAATCTCTGTGATTTAAGAGGTAAATTTAGTCTCTTCTCATGTATTTTTACTACTGATATGTTTGGACTTAAATCTGCCTTAATTTACATCTTCTATTTACTTTGATTCCTCTTTTTTTTTCTGAACTGAAAAAAAAAACAGTTTTATTTTCTCATTATTTTCTGTACTGATTTGAACCTAAATATTTGAAAAGAAATAAGGAGACTCAGATAGGTAAAGTGTTTAGGTCAAGGCACACACTAAACTATGTTGACTTAGTGACTTGATGACTTTAAGTGACTTTGCCAAGATTAAAGCCAATTTCTACTTGACTTCAGTCAATTGTTTCAGATACTTTCTGGAATGAGGTAGTGTATAAATAAACTCAAAATCTAGGCTCTTTCTAATTCAGATGATAATAGCTAATCTTTACTGAGAGCTGACTATGTGCCAGGCACTATTTAAAGAGCTCCCCATTTTGTACACCTCACTGTCATTGGTTTGAACAGAAAGTAAGCACAATATGTCTGTGAGTTCTGCTGGGCAAGGTTGCCTCCTGCCAAGTTTTGGAGGCATCCGTCTCATCTACATGGACACAGCAGCCAACGTAAGCACTCATCTTCCCTAAAATACAAAATAATTGACCAATCTCTATCTGGTAGTCATTCATTTTTTAATTTAACCAATATTCATTGAGCACCTACTAAGTATTATGCATTACTTTCTGCCCTCTTGGAGCTTATATTACAGTGAACAAGGGAGATAATAAACAAGAAAACAGAAAAAAAATAAAATTAAGTTTTCAGATAGAGATAAGTTTTATAAGAAAATAGAGTTGAATACTTTAGGGTGATCAGAGGGTAGGAGCTACTTTATGTAGGATAGTCAGGTAAGGCTCTCTATCGGCAGAGGTCTGTCCATATGTACAGGTGGCTATAGATAGTATGCCTATGTGTCTTTTGTCTATAGTAAGACGAATTCAGAGAAGGCCTTCCTGAGGAAGGAATAATGAAAAGGAATAAACTATGTGGCTATGGGGATAAATAATCCAGGTTAGGGGAGAAACCTTGAGGTGGATTTGGATATGTTTAAGGTAAAGCAAGAAGTCCAGTGTTGCTGAAGGAAAGTAGATAGAGAATGTAGCAGGAGATAAAGTCAGAAAGTTGGTTAGTGGCAAGGTTAAGCAGGGCATGGTTATGAGTTGATTTTTGTTCTAAGTATGGTAGAAAGCCATTGGAGGGTTTTGTTGTTGTCTTTGTTGTTTTGTTTTATTTTGCTTTTAATCATGGAAATTTTCAAACATATAACTAATTAGGGACAATCATATAATGAACCTCCATGTATCTATCACCCAGCTTCAAGAATTAACATATGACCAATCTCATTTCATTTGTACCCTCCACATACACCCTGAATTATTAAACATAATCCAGACATCATATCTTTTCATCCATAAATATTTTATATATAGCTTCAGAAAATGAGGACTCTTAATTTTTTTGACATAACCACAAACATTGAAGGGATTTATACATGCAAGTGGTATGGTATGATTTTTATTTAAAAGATCACTTTGGCTACTTCTGGAGACAGATTATAGGCACTCAAGGGTGGCAGTAAAGATATCATCTGGTTAGGCTACTGCAGTGGTCCAAGAGACAGATGGCGATGGTTTGGACCAGGAGTAGCACTGGAGATGGAGACGAATCAGGATACTGTAGATAGAAGGTAATAGTAGCTCGTAAAGCTACGAAACCTTGTAATTACAAGATTCTAAGGGAGCTCCTGCTCCAAGACCACAGTCACCTTTGTCAGCACGTTCTAAATATTTTGAAGAAAGAGGATGGTCCCACAATACTCTACTCTGGGGTGGCCAAGGGTAGTTGCTCTGCTGGTTACCAAAACCATCTGGGCTGAGGTAGAAAGAAGCATGCTACTCAAATATATCTCAACCTCATAGTTTCAGAGTACATGCAGGATACTGGTCATGACAGGGTAGAACACTCCTAGCCCTACTAGGATAGCCAAAGTACCATAGTTGACCTGACGATCTGTGATCCTACTTACTTGTGAGGCTGCTGCAAAATTGCTAAGATCACTGCTCCTGAAGACAGCCAAAATGGAGCCCCCTAGATCACTGCTTGCCAGACCAGCCAATAGCACTGTGGCCACAAAAAGTACTAGCTATGTTTAGAGGAAAAGAACAAGTACAAATTAGAGAAGTGGGACTGAATGTAAGAATTTATCTGGGGATTGAACTAGGCCATAAGATAACATGAGAGATGGGAGGAGGATGTGAAACAAATCACAAGTTTGATGCCAAGAAAACTAATCACAGCTTGTGAAGCAGTGCACATACTGTGTCAATGAAAGAGTTTCAGGGTTTAGGCTACAAATCATTCAGGAGTGTCAGAGGCCAGTTCCAGCTATGTGGTTTGAGGATTGGGTGAAGGTGGGGGTGGCTGATACTAGGAATCCCATCAAGCAGGATGAGACAATGGAAGATATTCCTCCACTCATCTTCTCCTTTTGGGGTTATAGATAAAGGTACATGTCTCCTGAAACCTTCAGCCTCCTGAATATTGAGGCCCCTCTGAGCATAGCCAAAAGAAAAGGGATGAGCAGCTGTGGGGTCAGTCTTGTATAATCACAATTTCTAGGCCTTGGTTGTCCTAGAGGAATCTAAGCTTACTACTTTGAAGGGTGAGTGTGAAACCTCCCCGATTCCTCCCAGAGATTTCTGTCAATAACAGTTCAGAACATGCATGTCTCTGGCCCTAGAAAATAGTATCCCCATTTCATATAGACCTGGACCCTGGGAATGAGGAAATGATCCAGTTCCTCCAAGTCCTGGGAGGAAGAAGCTTCCTGAGCTTATGCTCCAAGAATATCTCTCCAGAAGCCACACAGTTGGCTAGCATTTCAGCAACTGGCAGGGTGGGCTGGACAGCTGCCTGAAAAGCCCATGTTAAGTGCTGACAACAGTAGATCAAGGTGAAACCACTGCCCTAGAGTGGGGAAGGCAGAGAATGAGTGACCACAAAAATCAGCAACTAACTGGGCCTTTGGAGAAGAAGTTCACGTGCAACAGGCCCCTCAGCAGAGTTCATGTGGTGAAAATGATGATGATGATGATGATGATGATGATGATGTGATACTTACAACTTATTGAGTACTTATTGAGTACTTATTGTATGCCAGATACTACATTAAGTGGTTTAATCCATTATCTCACTTAATCATCACAGCTCTTATTATTATCCTCATTTTATAGCTAAGGAAACCAAAACTCAGAGGGTTAAGTAATTAAGTGGCCAAGCCCAAATTCATATGCATACAATCTGACTTCAGAGCCTGCACTCTTAACTTCTTTTCTATGTTGCCCATAGAAGGTGTCTATTTATAGTATAACAAGTTTGGGTCAGGGAGTTAGTAAGGTCCGCTGGACTACATCCCTGTGAATAAGGCTGTTTGACATTCTATAATAAAGTATAGTAAGCAAGCCCTGAATATGAAAATGGGGCAGGCATGAAGGTAGAATGGAGGAAAGAGCTGGTCCAGGGATTCAACTCCCCCATGGCACAGACTTGATAATGCCCCTTCCAACATGCATGTTTGGATATGAATAGTGGATGGTAGGTTCACCCAAACACATGCACTCTTTTTTTTTTTTTTTTTGCTGTGGGAAGGACCCAAGTAACAGTCCTAGTCATGCTGGAAAATAGTTGTTGCCTCCAGTTCACATTCTAGCCATATCCACTAAGTACCCTTTTGATGAGATATCCCACTTTCAACACCTGAGACAGTTCAGTGTGTAGGAGCCCTGTCGTAACCTTCTAAAAGTGCTTTTAAATGACATAATTCTACAGAGACCTTAGGTAAGACTGTGGAATTCCAAGTCATAGAGAACAATTGGCCCCACCATGGCTCCTAATGGCAGGTCACCTTTGGTAGGAATTGGTATATCCCCTCTCCCATTCTTCCAGGAAACCATGGTGGTTATACCATGCAGGGGAAGGTTTCCTGACCATGCACATGGAAAAGCCCATGTTTTGTTCTCTTGTCATGCTAGAAATCTTCCAGCTTTGCCCCTAAACTGTAAAAGCCAAGACATTTTATAGCTGCATCACCAATCCAGGAAGGCCTATCATCCATGTGATTATTTCATGGAGGTTAGTGTGACTGTAGATAAGAATAGCCATTTTATGTGATTGGTAGTCTTCACCCCTCATTTCCTCTTTGATGTTTCCTGTAGATTCTCAAACTAACTTGGTTAGAAGTCTGCAATCCACTTTTTCCTTGTTAACTCCAGAATATTTCACATGTTCTTTCAGTAAGCTTGGCAGGCATGAGCTAATTTGTCTACCTATAAGGTACCTGAGATATTGACCAAAGATACAGCCTTCTAGAACAGTAGAAAGTCACAACAAAAAACAGGTGAATTATTCTGCACTGATATTTTAACTATCTGACACGTCTGTATACCAGGGCCCATATTTCAATATGACAGTGTGGTAGTTATACATGCTATTTACCACTTATTTCTGGATTTTCTCCTTCAGATACATGGTAAAACTATACTTCCCTTACCCCTCTGAAGTTAAGCATGGCCATGTGACTTGCTTTGGCCAACAAAATATTAGTAGAATTGACATAGGTTACTTCTGGGTGAAACATTAAAGGCCAATGCGTGATTCAGTTTCCTCCTCTCCCTTGATGCAACAGTCATGGAAATGGGTTGAGATGGAGGCTCTATCAGCTTGGATCTCTGATGACTGTGATGAGCAGAGCTCTCAGCTGACCTACAATGGACACTTAGCATGAACAAGAAATAAATTGTTATGAGTTTATTTTTCTTACTAGAGAAACACCATAAATTTTTAAATGTAAGCACAAAATCCATAAACATGCAGTATTACTTCTACTAGAGTTTTTTTTTGGAAAACTTGATTCCCTTTGCTCATAATACAAATCTTCAGATCTTCAAAGATTCCTAGAAGTGCATGCCCACTATAAAAAACAATGTTTCATTGTACTCTGAACTGAACATTATTAAAATAGTCTTATAACAAAACCTTGAACATCAGTTAGCAATTCCCTTCAGACTTAAAAGAAAACTTCCACAGATTATTTTTTCTCTCCCAATAGATTGTGAATAGTATTTGAAAAGAAGGTGGGTTAAGATGACATTATTTCAGGCAATATGTAATTAAGTTGACAATCATTGTGACCATCATCTAAAATTTATCAAACACCCGCATTATGCTATGTGCTACATAAATACACACCTACTACCTCAAGCATTACTTTTTATTGACAAGAAGTCCTCTGTGTGTGTTTCTATAGGAAAGTTTTAAAAAGTAGATGCAATCAGTACTACTTTTTAAACTATGTACATACAAAAAAAGGGTATTTAAATGGCCCCTAACAGAGGCTATTGTATTTTAAGAAAATAATCTTTAATCTTAAAATTCACTGGAATCTCTCTTCTAGATTCGTGACCTTCAAAGAGGAGTAAGTACACAAGAGAATATTGATACATGATTCAGTGGGAAGTATGAAAAATAGTAGAACTGTTATTTGTAATCATTTTTACCAAAGAAAGGAAATTAAGCTTTGCTAATATTCAGCATATGGACCTTAACTCTTGTCTTTTTTATTCCATATATCATGTGGCCACATATTATAAGTTATGTATGCTTTAAAAAAGTTCAGTTTCATAGCAGATAAGCATTTAGACTCTCACTATTTGCTTTTTTTTAAATCTTCAGTTCCAACTTTTTATTGAGGCATAATTGACATACAACATTATATTAGTTTCAGGTGTACAACATGATTTAATATTTGTGTGCATTGTGAAATGATCACCATAGTAAGTCTAATTACCATCTATCACCAGGCATAGTTACAGAATTTTTTTCTTGTGATAAGAACTTTTAATATTTACTCTCTTAGCAACTTTCAAATATGCAATACAGTATTAACTATAATCACCATGCTGTATATTACATCCTCATGACTTATTTATTTTATAACTAGAAATTTGTACTTTTGGCTCCACTCATTTTGCCCACTCCCCACCCTCACCCCCTTCTGGCAACTACCAATCTGTTATTTTTATTTATGAATCTGTTTTTAAATATATATATATATATATATATATATATATATATATATCCACATATAAGTGAGATCATATGGTATTTGTCTTTGTTTGACTTATTTTACTTAGCATAATACCCTTGAGATCCATCCATGTTGTCACATATGGCAGGATTTCATTCTTTTATACAACTGAATAATATTCCATTATATATATCTATATCTATATCTATATCTATATCTATATCTATATCTATATCTATATCTATATCTATATCTATCTATCTATCTATCTATATCACATTTTCTTTATTCATTCATCTATCCATAGACATTTAGATTGTTTTCATATCTTGGCTATTGTAAATAATGCTACAATGAACATGGGGATGCATTTATCTTTTTAAATTTGTTGGTTTTTTTATTTTTTGTATAAATACCCAGAAGTGAAATTGCTGGATCACATGGTAGTTCTATTTTTAATTTTTTAGGGAACCACATACTGTTTTGTATAATGGATGTACCAATTTATATTCCTACTAACAGTACACAAGGGTTCCCTTTTCTTTATATCCTCACCAACGCTTATTATTTCTTGTATTTTTGATAATAGCCATTATAATAGATGGGAGGTGATATCTTATTGTGGTTTTGTTTGCATTTCATTAATGATTAATGATGAAGAACATCTTTTCATGTATGTGTTGACTATCAATATGTCTTCTTTATAAAAATACCTACTCAAATCCTCTGTCCATTTTTTAATAGGATGGTTTGGGGTTTGTTTGTTTTTTTTTGCTATTAAGTTTTGAGTTCTTTATATATTTTGGGTATTAGCCGTTTATCAGATATATAATTTGCAAATACTTTCTTCCTTTCAATAGGTTGTCTTTTTATTATGTTGATGGTTTCCTTTGCTGTGAAGAAGGTTTTTAGTTTGATATAATCCAGGAACTTGCTACCTATGTTTTCTCCTATGAACTTTATGATTTCAGGTCTTATGTCTTTAATACATTTTGAGTTAATTTTTGTGCAGTTTCATCTTTTTGCATGTTGCTGCTCATTTATCCCAATGCCATTTATTGAAGAGGCTGTCCTTTCCCTATTGTATATTTTTGGCTCTTTTGTTATAAATTAATTGACCATATATTCATGAGTTTACTTCTGGGCTCTCCCTTTTGTTCATTAATCTTTATATCTGTTTTTATGCCAATACCATACTCTTTTAATTAATATAACTTTGTAATACATTTTGAAATTAAATATCATGACACCTCCAACTTTGTTCTTCATTCTCAAAATTGCTTTTGCTATTCAGGGTCTTTGTGATTCCGTACAAATTTTGAAATTGTTTGTTCTAGTTCTGTGAAAAGTGCCACTGAAATTTTGTTGGGGATTGCATTGAATCTATATATTTCTTTGGGAACTATGTACATTTTAACAATGTTAATTCTTCCAATCTATGAGCATGGAATATCTTTTCATTTAATTATATATTTTTCAAGAAGCATGGCAGAGTGAGGAATCTCCTCAGATCTCTACTCTTGAAATAATAACAAGCTGAACATCTAAAACTCAACAAATAACACCCAACCTGCACACAAGCACATCTGAGAGGTCTGTGCATCACAGCTTCAAAAGGTCAGAACCATGCAAGTCTGAAGGGTAGATTAGAAGGAACAAAGAAGCTGATATAGGCAGCCAGAGCTCTCTGCAGAACAAGGAGGAGAGAACTTGTGACTGGTTCCACAAACAGCCCTGCCTGCAGAATCAGAGTGTTCCACACAGAAAAGCCCAGCTATCAGGGCAGAAAGTGGAATGGGAACAAAGTGCAGAGGGGCAACAACTATGTATTAGCAGCTGCTGTTGCCAAGCAGGAAGCTGAGATATGGAGCCTGACAGTGCCACTCCATCAACCCAGAGTGTGCCCTACCCCTACCCCATATCCTCCCAGACTTAGTATGCAGAGTATCAGGAGAATTTACAGAACTGGTACTGAAACATAAAGCACAACTGGAACCACACACACGCACTGGGACCGAAGGGATCTGATCATGGATCGAATACACAGCATATTAGACAGAGGTGGGGCATTTTTAGCCTCAAAGCAGAGATCCGAAAAGCTTGGGCACCACCTACTGGAAATCAAAAGAAAAACCCCTTCTTATCAACAGACTAAAGAGACTTCTATTTAATAAACCTTCTTCTTGGGAAAAAAAGCAGAGTATACTCCCATTAATGCCCAGGCAGAGAAATAGTCCACTAAACACCATGAACAACCAAGGTAGCAAGACAGATCAGAAAGAAAGAGAAAAATTTTTAGAAAATAAGCTTAAAGACATAGAACTATGCAATTTAAATGAGAGAGAATTCAGGATTGCACTTCTTAAAAAACTCAGTGATATGCAAGATAAATCTGATTGACAATTCCAAGAACTTAGAATCAAAATAGACCACCAAAATGAGGTTTTTTTGTTTTGTTTTGTTTTGTTTTAGCAAGAAGATTGAAACCCTAAAAAAGAGCCAAAAAGAACTTCTGGAGATAAAGAACACATTCAAATAGATGAATGAAATAGCAAGCTTAGGAAATAGAGCTTACCAGATGGAGGAAAGAATCAGTGATATAGAAGACAGAAATCTGGAAATAACTCAAAAGGAAGGAAGGAGAGAGAGAGAGAGAGAGAGAGAGAGAGAGAGAGAGAGACTCAAGAACTAAAAAAAATGAAAGAAATAAACAATAACTATCTGACACCATCATGAAAAGAAATATAAGAATAATGAGTATACCAGAAATGGAAAAGAAGGAGAAGGGAACAGAGAACATATTCAAACAAATAATTGTTGAGAATTTCTCAAATCTAAGGAATGACCTGGGTCTTCAAATTCAAGAGCAAATAAAACATCAGTTATCTCAACCCCAAAAGGCCTTCTCCAAGACACATTATATTAAAATTGACAAAAAATTAATGACAAAGAATTCTCAAGGCAACCAGGAAAAAGAAGACAGTAACCCACAAAGATAAACCCATTAGACTATCTTTGGACTTCTCAGCACAAACCTTATAAGCAAGAAAGAAGTGGAACGTAATATTCAAACTCTTAAGTGAAAGAAATTACCAGCCAATAATAATATTCCCAGCAAATCTTTTCTTTAGCTATGAAGGAGAAATAAAGTCCGTTACAGACATACAAAAGTTGAGGGAATTCTTTGCCCCAAGACCTGCATTACATGAAAAACTGAAGGGGTCATCCCACCTGAGACAAAAGGACAAAAAATACATAGCTATGAGTAAGATGACCAACAAGCAAACAAAAGAAGGATAATGCAACCCTTATTAAAAACAAGGTATTAGAAGTTTAAACATTAAAAAGATAATTGCTATTTCAAGTTAGAAATGAACATTCAGCATACATAAGAACAATTTGAGACAACAAAAACAAAAGAGGAGAGGGAATAAAGATTCAAATTCACAAAGGAGAACAGAGTTAAGGTACACACAGAATAAAATGGACTACTGTGTGTATGCATGTTATCCTTTGCATAATCTTAATGTAACTACACATCAAAAATCCGGAATTGAGATATATAACATAAAACAAGAGGGATAAAGGAAAATCCACAAACCCTCACCAAATTAAATTAATAGACAGAAACACAAGAAGGAAGAAGAAATAGAAACACTGAGCTACCAGAAACAAAAGATAAAATGGCTATAGGAATACCTCATATTTCAATAATTACCTAAATGTAAAAGGACTGAACTCACCAATAAAAAGGCAGAGAGTTGCAGACTGGATCAAAAAACAAAACTGAGCTCTATGCTGCCTTCGAGAGACATATCTCAGCTGCAAGGATGAATATAGACTCAAAGTGAATGAGTGGAAAACGATATCCCAAGTAAATAACATCCAGAGAAAAGCAGGTGTAGCTGTACTTAATCTGATGAAATAGACTTTGAGATAAAAAAGATAAAGAGAAATACTGAAGGACACTTCATAATGATAAAGGGAATCATACATCAAGAAGATATAACACTTATTAATATCTATGCTCTAAATCAGGGAGCCCCAAAATATATAAAACGATTACTAACAGAACTAAAGAGAGAAAGAGACCAAAACACTATCATAGTAGGGGACCTAAATAACTCACTGTCAGACATGGACAGATCAGTCAAACAAAAAATTGAAGAAAATAACATCCTTAAATGACACATTAGACCAATTGGACATAATCAACATTTACAGAGCCTTTCATCCCAAAACAGTTGCTTATATATTCTTCTCTAGTGTGCATGGAACATTCTCAAGGATAGACCACACGCTGGGACACAAAACTAGCCTCAACAAATATAAGAGGGTTTAAATCGTACCAAGCATATTCTCTGACCATAATGCTTTGAAACTGAAGATCAATTATAATAAGAAAGTGGGAAGAACCACAAATTGGTGGAGATTAAACAATATGCTACTGAAGAATAACTGGGTCAGAGAAGAAATCAAAAGAGAATCAAGAGATACATAGAAACAAATAAGGATGATAGTACAATATATCAAAATTTTTGAGACACAGCAAAAGCTGTAATAAGAGGAAAGTTCATATTATTATAGGCCTATCTCAAAAAATGAGAATGAGCCCAAATAAACAACCTAACTCACATCTTAAAAAACTGGAAGAATAAATGAAGCCCAATGTTAGCAGAAGGAAGGAAATAATCAAAATTAGAGTAGAATTAAATGAAATTGAGAACAAAAAGACAATAGAAAAAAACAAATGCAACAACAAGCTGGTTCTTTGAGAAGATTAATAAAATTGACAAACCCCTAGCTAGACGTACTAGAGAAAAAAGAGAAAGGACACAAATAAACAGAACCAGGAATGAAAGAGAAGTTATGATAGATACCACTGAAATACAAAGGATCATACAAGAATACTAGGAAAAATTATATGACATCATATTTAATAACCTAGAAGAAATAGACAAGTTCTTAGAAATATACAACCTTCCTAGACTGAATCATGAGGAACTGGAAAATCTAAATGAACCAATTAGCAGTATGAAAATTGAAACAATTATCAAAAACCTTCCAAAAAGTAAAAAGTCCAGAACCAAATGGCTTCAACAGTGAATTCTACCAAACATTCAAAGTTTTAATGCCTATTCTTCTCAAACACTTCCAAAAAATTGAAGAAGGGGAAATATTTCCTAACTCATTTTATGAGGCCAACATTACACTGACACCAAAACCTGGTAAAGATAATACAAAAAAAGAAAACTACAGACCAATATCTCTCATGAACACAGATGCAAAAACCCCAAATAAGATACTAGCAAATCAAATACAACAATACATTAAAAAGGTTATACACCATGATCAAGTGGGCTTCATCCCAGAGGCACAGGGATGGTTTAACATACACAAATCAATTAAAGTGATATATTATATAAACAAAATAAAGAATAAGAATCATATGATCATATCAATAGATGCAGAAAAAGCCTTTGACAAGATATAACATTCATTTATGATTAAAACACAATAAAATAGGTATAGAAGGAAAGTACCTCAACATAATAAAGGCCACATATGACAAACCCTCAGCTAACATCATATTTAATGGTGAAAAACTAAAAACCTTTCCTCTAAGATCAGAAACAAAACAAGTCTGTCCACTATCACTGCTATTATTCAATATAATTTTAGAAGTCCTAGCAAGAGCAATCAGGCAAGAGAAAGAAATAAAAGGCCTCCAAATAAGAAATGAAGAAGTCAAATTGGCACTATTTGTGGATGACATGATTTTCTATATAGAAAACCCTAAAGACTCTGCTAAAACACTACTAGAAATAATAAATGAAGTTTCAGGATAAAAAAAAATCAATGTTTAAAAATCTATAGTGTTCCTATACTTTAACAATAAATTTTCAGAAAAAGAAATTTTAAAAAATCTTTTTTTTTTTTTTGCAATTGCAACAAAAAGAATAAAATCCTTAGGAATAAACCTAGCAAAACATGTGAAGGACCTATGCAATGAAAACTATAAGACACTATTAAATGAAATTGGAGAAGACACAAAGAAATGGAAAGATATTTCCCGTTCTTGGAATCAAAGAATCAACATAGTTAAAATGACCTTATTACCTAAAACATTATACAGATGTAATGTAATCCCCATCAAAATCTCATTAGCATTTTTTAAAGAAATAAAACAAAAAACCATGAAACTTGTATGGAAGCACAAAAGACCCTGTTTAGCCAAAGCCATCCTGAGAAAAAAGAACAAGGCTGGAGGCATCACTCTGCCCAACTTCAAATTATACTACAAAATAACTATAATCAAAATGGCATGGTGTTGGAAGAAAAACAGACAAACAAACCAATGGAACAGAATTGAGAGTCCAGAAGTAAATCCCCGTTTATATAAGCAAATAATTTTCAACAAAGGAGCTAAAATCATACAATGGAGAAGAGAAATCCTCTTCTATAAATAGTGCTGGGAAAACTGGAAAGCCACATGCAAAAGAATGAAACTAGACTACTATCTGTCACAATGCATGAAAATTAACTCAGAATGAATCAAAGACCTGAATATAAGACCTGAAAGAATAAATTGCAAAGAAGAAACCACAGGTAACAAACTCATGGACCTTGGCTTTAGAGAGGATTTTATGAATTTGATCTCAAAGGCAAGGGAAGCAAAAACAAAAATAAATGAATGGGACTATAATAAACTAAAAGGCTTTTACATAGTAAAAAAAGAAAAAGACTGTCAATAAGGTAAAGAGACAACTATCCCAATGAGAGAGTATATTTGCAAACAATGCTTCTGATAAGGGCCTAATATTCAAAATATACAAAGAACTCATAAAACTCAATAACAAACAGACAAACAAACAATCCAACTAAAAAATGAGCAGAGGACCTGAGCAGACACTTCTCCCAGGACAAAGAAATGGCCAACAGACATATGAAAAGATGCTCAACTTCACTAGCTATTATGGAAATGCAAATCAAAACCACAATGAGATACCATCTTGCACCTGTTAGAATGGCTGTCATCAACAAGACAGGTAATAATAAGTATTAGAGAGATTGTGGGCAAAAAGGAACCCTTATACACTGCTGGTGGAACTGCAAATTGGTACAGCCACTATGGAAAACAGTATTGAGGTTCCTCATAAAACTAAGAACGGAAGTACCATATGACCCAGCAATCCCTCTTTTAGATATTTAACCAAAAAATCTGAAAACATCTATCTGCAAAGATATATGCATCCTAATGTTCATAGCAGCATTAGTTACAGTGGTCAGGACACATGGAAGCAATCAAAGTATACTACGATAGATGATTGGATAAAGAAGGTGTGGTACATATATATACAATGAAATATTACTCAGCTGTAAGAAGAAGTGAAATACTGCCACTTGCAACAACATGGATAGATCTTGAGATAATCATGCTAAGTGAAATAAGTCAGATGGAAAAAGTTGAAAACCACATATATCGCTCATATGTGAGATATAAATCTAAAAGCAACACGCAAACATGACAAATAAACAGACTCATGGACGTGGACAGTGGATTAGTGGTTATCAAAGGGAAGGGGGAGTAGGTAGGGGTAATATGGGTTAAATATTTGGTGATGGAAAGAAATTTAACTTTGGGTGGTGAATGCACAATGCAATATATATTTCATATGAACATTCTACTTTCACATGACAGGGGATCCCTGTATTATTAGAGTTTCCATTTTATAGGTGAGAAAAAATGAGGCTCAGTGAGATTAAGTCAGCTAGTGAATGACAGCTCCGGGTCCCCATAAGTCATATCCCATGCTTATGTAGCACAAAAGCTATGTTTTACCACCTCCCTAACCACCCAGCTCTGGCCCTTGGAAGTTAAACTATCACAGCTATCCAACCAATGCCTGGCTTTCCAAAGGGGCCCATCTCAATCCTCACTAAAGGATCAGATACCACAGACACTTTGAATAGTTTAAATCATCAATGTTGCTCTTTGCAACAACTCCTAGATTGATTTCCTCAGCTCTCCTGAGTGAAGGGACAACAGAGATGCTGGATCACATTCCCATTTACTCTTCAAACCTCACTCTTAAAAAGTTCTCAATCTGGGAAATCCCACATCATCTCTAACAGCAGCATCTCTGAGCCAACTCAGTTACATACCTGAAAGGCTCCAAATCCTTTTCCTGGGCTTGGGCTTCTTAGGCAGCTCCCCAAGTAATCCAGGGAATATTGAGGGGCCTTTGGGCTTGGTGATATTATAAAGACTCACATATCACCTCGGTTTTTCTAGGCTGTTTCTGTGATCTACACCCTGAGATAGACTTCCCAGTATTGACAGGAGAACCATCCTATCACAAGAGGTCCCTAGCTGGCATAGGGTACTTTTCACTCTGGTGCCTGTTTTTCTAAAAAGCTGACTGCAGCCAATACAAACTCCACAGGATTGGAAAAAGGACTACTTACCAGCAAAGCTGCTTCAGCTGCCTATAAGCCTTTCCTCAAGGGAGCTCTGGACAATCCCTGATCACAAGGTCAAAACATCACATCCTAGAGAAGCTTCCCCTCAGCCCACATCAGTGCCATTCGTCCTCTTCTTGGATATTTCAGTTTCAGGTCAACACCTGGTTGTGAGTTTTCTCTCCTGAGATACTGTGGCCTAAAGATATAGGAGGAGCTATGCAACAAGATAAATGATCATTATTAGGCAGATGCACATACCATCAGGGTATGGTCCACAGTCTCCCAGAATATCTTCCAAAGATTATAAGAATGGGAGGAGAAAAGGTACTGTTTCACTAGAAGATCAGAGCCCATTCTATCAGGAGAAGTCTTCAGATATCTCAACCATCATACAGCCCTAGTAGGCCACTGAGGTCCATTCTAGGTACTAGTTGTGCTTCCCAGGACTTCTGGTAGGCACAGATTGGGTTTACTCTTTATAGGATATTGACATCCATGAGAATATACAAATCCAGGAGGCCATTGGAGCTATTTAAGTCCCATTGAGATCTTTGCAACCCTTTCTAAAAGGAGATTCTCACCTTGTAACCTGTGTTGAGCCAAACTCCCCTTCCAGGGCACAGGGCCTTGTAGTGGTGGTAGATTCCCTCATCATAGTGGCATACTTCATCTTTTGCCTCAGATTTTTATCTACCTTAGCCACTGCTGCTTTGCTAAGCAATAACTTCAGTTTTGTCTCTCAAGTTTGTAGGTTTGATAGTCTTCGAAGTCCTCTCTGTCCACATTAGATTATTTATCACCCACTACCCACAAACCAGAGTATATACTGATTCCAAAAGCAATACCATAGTAAGATACCTCCTGATCTTGACATTACAGCCACCACAGAGGCTCCACCTACCTCCCCACCACAAAGTCAATCTCTAAGAACTCCTTGTTCCTCTACACCCAGAGCATGTCCTGGTCTTCTAATCATAGACTTCACTCTGCTTCCTCAAACCACGGAGTACCATCATAGCCACAGACCACCCAGGAAAACCTAACAGAAATTCTGTGTGACACATCAGGAAACTATGCCAGGCTTATGGCAACAGGCATCAAACACCAGTCAAGGCTCAGCTTGTGGGAAGCAGCAGATCCATTTGAAAGACTAAAGAGATGGCCCTCTATAGCACCGGATCAAAACAGACATCTTGAAAAGCATCCATTGTACAGTTCCTTATCTGGGCATGTCTTGTGACACTAGGCTATGCCTGCTACATTTTTGGAGGTGGTCCTTTTTTTCATTTGATACATTTATTTTTCTAAATAATCCTTTAATTTTTCAATTACAGTTGACATAATATATTAGTTTCAGGTGTACAGCATAGTGCTTAGACATTTGTATAACTTGTGAAGTGATGACTCTGATAAATCTAGTACCCATCTGACCCATACATAGTTATTACAATACTGTTGACTACACTCTTTGTGCTATACTTTACACCCTCATGACTATTTTGTTACTACTAATTTGTAATTGTTAATTCCTTCCTTGTTTTCATCCACCTCTCCAAATGCCCCTCCCATCTGGCAACCATCAAAATTTTCTCTGTGTCTATGAGTTTGTTTCTGTTTTGTTTGTTAATTTTGTTCTTTAGATTCCACATGTATGTGAAATCATACGATATTTGTCTTTCTCTGTCTGACTTACTCCACTCAGCACAATGCCCTCTAGGTCCATCCATGTTATTTCAGATGGCAAGATTTTGTTCCTTTCTATGGCTGAGTAATATCCCATTGCATGTGCATGTATACATACACACACCTTCTTTATCCAATCATCTATCAAAGGGCACTTTGGTTGTTTCCATGTCTTAGCCACTGTGAATAATGCTGCAACGAACATCAGGGTGCATATGTCTTTACAGAAAATGTTTTCAATTTTGAGAGATAGATATCCAGAAGAGGGTCATATAGAAATTCTATTCTTAATGTTTTGAAGAACTTCCATACTGTTTTCCATAGTGGCTGTATCAATTTGCAGTCCCACCGGCAGTGCATGAGGGTTCTTTTTTCCCTACGACCTCTCCAACATTTGTTATTACTTGTCTTGTTGATACTAGCCATTCTTACAGGTGTGAGATGGTATTTAATTATGGTTTTAATTTGAATTTCCATAATAGCTAGTGAAGTTGAGCATTTTTTCATATGTCTGTTGGCTATTTGTATGTCTTCTTGGGAGAAGTGTCTGTTCAGGTCCTCTGCCCATTTTTTAATTGGATTGTTTTGTTGTTGTTGTTGAGTTATATACACTCTTTATATATTTTAGATATTAGCCCCTTGTTGTAGGTTTTGTTTGCAAATATTTTCTCCCATTCAGTTGGTTGCCTCTTTGTTTTGTTGATGGTCTCTTTTGCTGTTTAGAAGCCTTTTAATTTGATATAGTCCCATTCATTTATTTTTGCTTTTATTTCTCTTGCCTTTGAGGTCAAATTCAAAATCCTCTCTAAATCCAAAGTCCATGAGTTTAGTACCTATGTTTCTTATCTATGCAGATGCATCTTTTGAAGGTATTTTCTGCCAGTCCATGGCTTGCCTTCCTATTCTCATGACATTGTCTTTCACAGAACAGAAAATTTTAAAATCAACAAAGTTCAGCTTATCATTTTTTTCCATGAATTTTGCCTTTATTGATCTATCTAAAAAGTTGTGGCAATACTCAAGGTCATTTAGATTTTCTCCTATGTCATCATCTAAGAGTTTTATAGTTTTGCATTTCACATTTAGGTTTATGATTAATTTGAGTTAATTTTGTGATGGCTATAAAGACTATTTCTCTCTATATATATATGTATGTGCATGTGTGTGCGTGTGTGTGCATGTGTGTGTGTGTGTGTGTGTGTGTGTGTGTGTGTAATGTTGATTGTGGATGTCCAGTTGTTCTGGCATCATTCGTTGAAAATTCTATCTCTGCTTCATTGTATTTCCCCTTACTCCTTTGACAAAGATAAGTTGACTATATTTATATGGGTCTATTTATGAGCCCTCTATTATGTTTCATAGATCTATTTCTATTATTTTACCAATAGCACACTGTCTTGATTACTGTTGCATTATAATAATTCTTGAAGTTGGGTACTGTCAGTCCTCTAACTTTGCTCTTCTTTAATATTGAGTTAGTTAAACTGACTTTTTTGCCTCTCCGTATAAATTTTAGAGTCAGTTTGTCAATATCCACACAATAACTTGCTGGGGTTTTGATTGCAATTGCATTGAATCTACATTGTTTTGATTGGAAAGAACTGACATCTTGACCACCACTGAGTCTTTCTATCCATGAACATGCAATATCTTTCCATTTGCTTAATTCTTCTTTGATATCTTTCTTAGAGTTTTGTAGTTTTCCTCATCTAGCTCTTGTGCATATTTTTCAATTTATACACATTTTATTTTTGTATTAATGTAAATGTTAATGTGTTTTTAATTTCAAATTTAACTTGTTCATTGTTGCTATGTAGGTAAATGATTGACATTTGTGTAATAGCCTTGTACACTGCATCCTTGCTATAATTGGTTATTAGTTCCACTAGGTTTTATTTTGTCAATTCTTTCAGATTTTCTACACTGATAATCATTTCATCTGTGACAAAAAAGTTTTATGTCTTCCTTCCAAATCTGTATACCTTTTATTTCCTTCTCTTGTCTTATTGCATAAGACTTCCAGTACAATGTTGAAAAGCAGTGATGAGAAAGATGTTTTTGCCTTGTTCCTGATCTTAGTGGGGAAGTTTAATGTATCTCACAGTTATGTGTGATTTAAGCTGTAGATTTTTTGTAGATGTTCTTTATTAAGTTGCAGAAGTTTTCTTCTATTCCTAGTTTGCTGAGTATTTACAATAAATAAGTGTTGGACTTTGTCAAATGCTTTTTCTTCATCTATAATATGATCATGTAATTTTTCTTCTTTAGTCTGTTAATGTGATAGATTACATTTATTGATTTTCAAATGTTGAACAAATCTTGCATGCTTGGAATAAATCTCACTTAGTCATGTCACTTTTCTCTTGATGCTTTCTAAATTCTCTATAATCTTTCACTTTTGAAAATTTGATTATACTGTATCTAATCATAATCTTTTGGTGTATTTTGCTTGGGGTCCTTTGAGCTTCATGTATCTGGATGCCCATATCCCTCTCAAGATTTGGGGATTTTCCAGACAACATTTCTTTAAATAAGATTTTCCCCCCACTTTTTCCCTTTCTCTCCTTTTTCTGGGACCCTCTTATACATATATTTGTTCATTCGAAAGTATCCTATATATTCCATATGCTTTCTTCATTCTTTTTTATTTTTGTTCCTCCAACTGGCTGATTTCAAATGACCTGTAATTGAGATTGCTGATTCTGTCTTCTCGATGAAGCTCTATTGAAGCTCTCTATTAAATTTTTTATTTCTATCATTGTGTTCTTCAGCTCTAGGATTTCATTTTGGTTCTTTCCCCTCTCCCCCTGGCTTTATTGAAATATAATAGACAATTAGTTGCTCATATTTACATTGCATATTTGATGAATTTTTTCAATTACAGTTGGCATACAATAATATTTTGGTCTCAGTTATACAGCATAGTGATTAGAGATCCATATAACTCACAAAGTAATCACCCCACTAAATCTAGTACCCCTCTTCCCCCTTACATATTTATTGCAACATTGTTAACTATTTTCCTTATGCTGCACTTTATATTTTCATGTCTATTTTGTATCTATCCATTTGTACTTCTTAATCTCTTTGCCCTTTTTCACCACGCCCAACTCCCCTCCCATCTAGTAGCCCTCAAAATATTCTCTGTATCTATGAGTTTATTTTTGTTTTTGTTGTTCTTTAATTTGCTGTTTAGATTCCATGTGTATGTGAAATTATGTGATATTTGTCTTTCTCTATCTGACCCATTTCATTCAGTACAATACCCTCTAGGTCTATCAAGGCAATCTCATTTTCTATCCTCTTCCTTTTAGTCTGTGTGTGTCTTTTAATCTGAAGTGAGTCTCTTATAAGCAGCATATGTAGGGGTCTTGTTTTCTTATCCATTCAGCCACTCTATATTTTGGTTGAAGCACTTAATTCTTTTCCATTTGAGGTACTTGCTGATATGAATATAGTTATTACCATTCTTTATTCCTGTTTTTGATACATGTGTTTTTTCTTCTTGAAGGAGTCCCTCCATCACATTGAATATTTTATGTCAAGCCCTTTTGTCCTGCATAGTTTCTTTTGAGAACTCGGCTGCCAGTCTTATGAGTGCTCCCTTGTAGATAACTAACTGCTTTTCTCTTGCTGCTTTTAAGAGTCTCTCTTTGCATTTAACCTTTGGCATTTTAATTATAATGTGTCTTGGTGTGAGCCTCTTTGGGTTCATCTTTCTGGAGATCCTCTGAGCTTCTTGGGGTTGTATGTCTATTTCCTTCACCAAGATAGAGAATTTTTCCATCATTATTTCTTCAAATAGCTCTTCAACTTCTTGTTTTCCTTCAAGTACCCCTACAGCACAAATATTTTTACATTTAATTATGTCCCATGAGCTTCTTAAATTATTATTATAGTCCTGGCTTCTTTTTCCTTGCCATTCTGATTGATTGTTCTTGGCTTCCCCATCGTCTTTATCAGTGGTTGGATCCTCTTCTTTAGTCACTCTGTTGATTCCCTCTAGTATACTCTTCATTTCAGATAATGTGTTTGTCATTTCTGACTGGTTCCCTTTTATAATTTCCATTTCCATTTTTATGTTTTTTATCTTTTTGTTAAAGTTCTCACTGAGTTCATCTACTTCCCCTAAGTTCATTGAGCATCTTTATAACAAGTGTTTTGAACTCTGCTTCTGTTATATTGCTTGACTCCATTATTTCTGAATCTCTGTTCTGTTCTTGCATATAGTTTTTGCTCATTTGTCTTCCCACTTTGGCTGCCTCTCTGTGTCTGTTTTTATGTACTAAGCAAAGATCCTAAGTCTCCCAGTCTTATTAGTGTGGCCTTGTGTAGTAGGTGTCCAGTGGCACAGTCCTGAGAGGGGTTCAGCTGTAGGCCAAAGTTAGCCTCAGCCTTTGCCCCTCTGAGAAAACCAGTTAAGATTCAGCAAGCAACCCAGAGATGCTGTGCTTATAGTTGCCTCAAGAGGCCACACCAGAAACCAAAGTCAGCTGCCACTAGTGTGAGTCTTGGAGTTGGTTCAGCAAGGAGAACCAGACTCACCAAAGACATAACTGGATGTGGCTTGGGTGGGGCCTCAAGTTGGAGTTTCAGGGAATCCTCTAGGCAGAGTGACCTCTGTTATCCAATCTAGTGACATTTCAGCCATGGCAGCACTGAGTCATTACACTGGGAGTGGGGAGAGCTCAAGAGAGGAACACTGGATACCACCAGAACTTCTACCCAGAAGAGAGCCTCACTTCTGGCCCTCGCTCCAACAACAAGTGTCCCCCTGTAAGTCCCTGGTGACCCCCAAGCAGCTGACTCGTGCTGCTGCTCAGAGTGAGCAGGTCTGTCACCACAAAAGTCTGCTCACAGACACGGCCACTTTAAGAGGTGTCTGTAGCTGCCAGCTGTAGCTACCATAGCCTCTTCCCACTCAGCGGATTAGGACTGGGCAGCATCGTGTTTTTGCCCCCTCCTACCTTCTACTATTGCAGGGTGGTTTCTTATTTCTCTCCCTAGTTGTAGGGCTTCTGATAATCTAGATTCCAGGTGACTTTGCTCACTATTTCCTCTGTATTTCTGTCACAACTTTGATGTAGTTGCAAAAGAGATGCCTTTACCATCTATGCCATTTTCCCCCAAAATCTTTGGATCTTTTTTATGGTTTCTATTTCTTGATTAAATTTCTCATTTTGTTCATGTTCATGTTTTCCTCATTTTATTTAGTTGTCTGTGTTCTCTTACATATCATTGAGTTTCTTTAAGATGATTAGCTTGAATTCTTTGTCAGGCAGTTCATAAATCTACATTTCTTTGGGTTAGTTATTGGAGTTTTATTAGGTTCCTTTGCTGGGGTCATGTTTGCCTAATTCTTCATGATCCATGTAGCCTTGTTTCGATGTCTGTGCATCTGAAGGAGCAAATACCTTTTCTGGGTTACAGACTGGTTTCAGCAGGTAGAGACTTTCTCCTTTCAGGTACCTGGGCTGATGGTATTATGTCCAGGATTATAGTCAACCAGTGTTGTAATTGGGTCTTGTAGAAACTTCTGGGTTTTCATTGGAGTCTCAGGCAGGCATGGATTCTGTCTGATCCTTTGGTAGACAGGACTGCCTGAAAGACCTTGATCAATAGGGCTGGGACTGAAAAAGAGTATATGGGTCCACAGATTGAGGGTGTATTACCAGGTGTGCAAATGATTGGAGTTGCCATTGAGTTCCTGGGAAAGCTTCTGATAAGTCATTGGGCATTTTCCTGGATCGCCAGAATTGGCCCTGGACTATAGTTGAGATAGACTGGAACTGAGTCACAGGGTCCACAGCAAGGACCAGGGTCTGTAGGTGTGTCTCCAAGGACATAGACAGGCATGCCTCCTGCTAGGTTCCTGGAAATAGGACTCCTTCTGGACTATAGCTAAATGAGACTGGAGCCTGGTCACAGCTGCTTCAGGATCAGGTTGAACCAAACTCACTGAACCTTCCTTCAGTGGCACAGAGGAACATGTCTCCCACCAGATCCCTGCACAGGCAAGACAACTTCTGAATCATGACTGAGAGGGGCTGTATTCATGTCGCAGAGCCACTTCAGGCTCTATAATGAGAGCAAAGTCAGTAGGTCTGCCTTCTGGTGGAACACAGATGGGCAGACATATCTCTTTCCAGGTCCCTGGGTGGGCAGGTCCACTCTCAGACTGCAGTAGCAAGGGCCTGGAGTCAGGTTACAGGGCCATTTCAAAATCTGCAGTGAGACTGAAGGTCAGAGGACCTACCTCTGGGTGCATGGATGAGTATGTCTCTCACCCAGTCTCTAAATGGGAAGGACTTGTGGCTAATAGGGACTACAGCTAGGTCACGGACTACTTCAATGTGTACAGCCAGAACCAAGGTTGGCGGGCCTGTTACCCAGAGCATAAGCAGTCCTGACTCCTGCCAAGTTCTTTGGCAGATAGTACTGGCGGCAAAACCAAGACCAAATCAGGCTATAGCTAAGTCCACAGGGGGAGGGGGATGTTTCTAGATCTGTAGCTGGACCACTTGGGCACAGACCTGTCTTCTCAAAACACCCCTCCTTGGTCTTGGGTTCCAACGGGCTTCACAATCTCCTATCTGAATTCCAAAGCTCCTACAATGGCATTTTTTTTTTGTCCATGGGTAGCTGCCAAACTATTGTCATTAGGGAGGGGATATGAACAGGGGACCTTATATTCTGCCATCTTGCTGATATTACTCTGCCTTTTGTGTTTTTAATTGAGCATTTAATATAATTCCATTTTTCTCTTTTCTTAGCATATCAATTATACTTTTTAAAATTATTTAGTGGTTGCACTTGTGTTTGCAATATATATTTAAAACAAACACAAATCTATTTTCAAGTTACACTATGCCACTTCATGTGTAGTGCAAATACCTTGTAATAACAAAATATTCCTATTTCCTCCTTCTCATTCCTTATATCATTGTTACCATTCATTTCATTTATACATTTGCATACATAAGCATATATTTATACAAGCATATATTTATATGAATAAGACATCTAAGCATACATAACCAAATACATAGTTTCTATTTTTATTTTGAAGAAATTATTATCTATTAGAGCAAAAAAATGAAAAAAATAAAAGGTTTTTTTTATATTCACTTATACTTTTTCCAATGTTTTTCCTTTCTTTATGTAAATCTGACTTTCTGACCTATATCACTTTCCTTCTCTCTGAAGAACTTCTTTTAACATTTTTTTGCAAGGCAATTGCACTGGCAATAAATTCTTTAAATTTTTGTTGTCTGAGAAAGTCTCTGTCTTTTTAACTTTTGAAGTATAATTTCACAGGATAAAGAATTCTAAGTTAGTGGATTTCTTTTCTCAACACTTTAAATATGTCACTGCACTGTATACTTGCATGCATAGTTTCTGAGGAGAAGTCAGATGTAACTCTTATCTTTGCTCTTCTATAGGTAAGCCTTTTTTCCCTCTGGCTTCTTTCTAAGTTTTTCTTTATCTTTGATTTTCTTAAGTTTGAATATAATGTGCCTAGGTGTAATTTTTTCCCCTTTATCCTGCTTGGTGTTCTCTGAACTTTCTGAATCTGTGGGTTGGTATCTGACATTAATTTGGGGGACATTCTCAGCCATTTTTGCTTCAAATATTGCCTCCATTCCCTCCCTTTTATCCTACTTGGTTATTCTGTTTGGGTTTTTTTTTTTTCAGTTTTTTCTTTCTGTTTTAAGTTTTTGAGGTTTATATTGTCATATAGTCAAACTTAGAGATTTTTTTCCTCAGCCAAATCCAGTCTATTAACGAGCTCATCAAAACATTCTTCTTTTTGTATTACAGTGTTTTTCACTTCTAGCACTCTTTTTTCATTCTTAGAATTTTCATTTCTTTGTTTATATTACCCATCTATTCTTCTATGCTGTCTACTTTTCCATTAAAGCCCTTAGCATATTAATCATAGTTTTAAAAAATTCTTGGTCTGATAATTCTAGCATTCCTATGATATCTGAATCTATTTCAGATACTTCTTCAGTCTCTTCAAACTGTGTTTTTTGTTTTTAAGCATGCCTTATAATTTTTTAGTTGGAAGGTGGACATGATGTACTGGGTAAAAGGAACTGTGGTAAATAGGCCTTTAGTAAAGTAGTGGACAGATGTGGGATGAGAAGAAGTGCTCTGTAGTCCTACAAGTAGGTCTCGATCTTTTGGTGAACTTGTGTTCCTGGACTGTGAACTTCTTGGGAAATTGACTCCTGCATCATTATGGAGCCAGAGTTGAGTATTTCCCTTTTGTCACGTGGAAGACTAGAGCTGGCTAAAGTTGGATATTTTCCTTCTCCAGGTAGGTTAGGCTTTGCTGATATCCCAGCAGTTTAGCCTGTGGTTAAGGGCAGACTGCGTTGAAAAGAAAGGAGTGGTCTGGCATATTTCAAAATAGTTTATTTTACTCTCCTCTTGCTGGAAGCATGAGGAGATTTTTTTTCCAATCTTCAGTATGAAAACCTAGTAGAAGTCCTGGAACTAAAATTCCCCAAAGCATGGGAGCCCCACTATAACTGAGTCCCCTCAGGGTTTTAAACTCTCAGACTTGACACTCTGAGCCTCCAGAAATTCATCAATTACACTTCTGTGGCTTTTACAGACATTCCTGCTCATGAGTCTCTGCTCTGGTAAAGTTGTGATTCTCTATGTCTGCAGGTCTGTCTGTCTAATTGGGAGGCAGCACTTTTCCATGTGACCTAAAAAGAGTTGTCTGATAGAGCTAAGAAGAGTTGTTGATTTTCCAATTTGTTCATCTTTTTACTTCTTGTTAGGACAATGTGGTGACTTTTAACTTCATTACAAACTGGATGAAAAATTGGAAGTTTTATGTGTTCATTTAAAAGGTAAAAAATTTTAAAGAAAAAATTCTCAGCTGCACCCACAGTCCAAATGATGCCTCACTGCCTCATTCAAATGATGGTGAGAGTCATGATTTAGGCTTGTAACATGTGCTATAAAATTGCAATGATAGCCTGTAAGCCCCTAGTTTGTCTATATATCCTTGGTCACTTAGAGGTTTGCTATGCAAGTACTGCAGGCACTTTGTTCGCTGTCAACTAAATCAGTGGTTCCCAAAAGTCAGTAGCATCAGAACTACTTTGAAAAAATTAATCCTGGCCCCATCCCCAGAATTTCTGATTTAGAAGGTCTGAGTGAGATCTGAGGATTTTTTTTGTAGTTATTTTGTTTGTTTGTGTTTTGTTTCTCCGTTATTCTGATGTGCAGCAAGATTTAGAAATTACTAGTCTAGATCTCTTAATCAAAATGCTAAGATTCAAATTTTAAGCCATCAATATGCATTTCTTTCTTGTGACCTGCAGGTGGTGCTGCTGTGGTATTCCAGTGTAACTCAGACCAAGAGCTAAAAGGAAAACAAGTTTAGGGAGGAAATTATTATAAATTTAGGGCCTTAGATCCAAGAAGAATAAAAGATTTCACTGTTTAGGTGACAGAAAAATAAAACTTAATTAATACCAATTATGTAACTAATATATATTCCCCCTCCCAAGTGGTTTGGAAATGACCTTTTTCACCCTTCTAACTCAAATGAGGTTATATGTTGGTACCCAGCAGGTTCAGGTTTATAAATACCCGGGCCCCTCTCGTAACACCATTGCCTTAACCACTGCAGAACATCATTACCTGAAATCTCTCTTAACTTTTTACAAAAAGAACCGGTGTCCAAGTGAAGGAATTTGGAGATTTAATAAACCTCTGCCATAGATTTTCTATGTGGAGTCCTTGGGCCTGGGCTCCTGAATCAGAGCGTGAGTACACTGATCGTGCATTCACTGAAATTGTACACACATTGTACAATTATAGGTACAATTAAAAGCGCATTCACTTTTCAAGGATGGGCATCCTGACAATAAGACCCACAAATTAGTTGAAGTTCTGATACAGAATTAGAATTATATGTCTCCTGTTTTGAAAACACCTCTCAAATATGTGACAACTTACTTGGCAAAGTGAGTTATCTGGCTATAAGCTTGTCTCAAAGATAATGTTGACAGCACTTATAGGTGACATTCAGGGTCTCGACTGCTTCAGAAAATAATCAATTGGTACATCTCAAGATAGGTATATCTAAGGTCAAGGAGACACATGGCCAGGGAGTGGTTGGTGATTTATATTACTTAACTCTGAGCTTCAAAGCAATAGGTGCCATCAGAAGCAAATGCCTTCCAATAAAGCAGAGCTTCCCAACTTGGGTGTTGCAATGCAGAAGTTAATCCCATCAGCCATAGGTGTCTGGGCAGAACCTGAGGCTGGTAAAACCTGGACCAGTCACCTCTGACTATGAGTAGTCTCTGTTTACCCCACTGCACTATACAAATGTTACCATTTTCTATGTGAGGTTTGACATGAGAAAGATTGGAAAGTTCTATAATAAATTCTTCCAAGACTAGGGCAGCCCTGGGCCAGGTCAATAGCTGGGCCTAGTAGACCCAATTTCTCCCTACTCCCAAAGATCACCAATACGTTTATTTTTAACTGGGTACCAATATCCTCTCTACAATTTCTCTGATAGCCAGGACATCTCCTGACTCAGTGTGGGGCTCCGATAAAATGAGAGTTATGCCTGAGCCTGCCCCATTTTTCTGTCATTATCCACCACAATGTTTTCCAGTTATAGGTTCAGGCCATGTAGCACAGTCCCTTCTTGCAGCCTTCTCACTAAACTACTTCAAGTGGGAATAGCTTCCTCTCCATCCCATATCCTCCTGAACTGACTCCTCCTCATCTACCTCAGGTATGCTTTATAATAGTCCCTGTATCAGTGTGACCAAGAGATAAAGTCAGATGACCAGCAGGCTCTGAAGTCTAGAATGTGTAGGACTTGGGCTAGTTCAGTGGTCTAGGCTAATTAGTCTCTTATTAGACTCTCTCTTGGAAACATGGCCTCATCTAGAAGAAGGATTGGTAGAATGTAGTGGAATGCTAGTTTACTAACCTTTACCCATGGTAGAGTCAGAAAAGGCTGGTGTTGGCCTTTTGTATCAGGACACAGATGCAATGTGACTAGAAGTATCATGAAATTTTTCCTAAAAGGGCTACGAGGCCCTAATGTAAGTGACAAACTATTTTTTTCATTATCTATATGCCCTATAATACTACCCCCTTAGGAAGTTAGGATAAGTGCCACTAACCCATACTTAACATAACAATCCACAGCAACACAGACAAAACTCAGTGTTGGAATCCCAAGGACATTAGCTTGAGTCCTGGGACTATTAGGACTGTGAACAGAAGGTGAGTAGCTCTGCCCTGACCTCAGTCAGTTGGCTCTTGTGTAAAATGCAACTTCCCTCCATAACTCCAAATCTTCAATATACCCTGATATACCCATTCAGCCTTTTGTGGTAAACTGTGTTGAATAAAAGGACAGGGCTTCAAAGGGAGTGTCCTGTGTCCTGTTTTTCCACTCACCAAGGCCTGTGCAGAGGTATCAACATCAAATAAAGGGGTACTATAGTTTAGGACTTACAGATGGTGACAGGGTAAAGCAAAGAAAAATAGTAGCAGGGATAAAGATGTGGAACAGAGAAGTACCTACCATTCAGGGTACAACTTAGTGGTGGACATAGGACAAGCCCCCTTTCCTACCCCAGAATGTACCAGAGGGTATGACTGAGAAACAAGCAACCATTATAATTATATTTTTTAAGAAAGTGTTTAATGGTCTATAGACTACCCACAATGTAATAAATGTAAAAAGAGACCAAATTGTTTATACACTCTGTTTACCATTTTGAAGTTATATATCTATATACCAATAGATAGGGAGATACAAACTACACTAAAATGCAACAAATGTTACTTTGAGGTGGTAGGATATTTACTGATTCTTGTTTAAATCTTTATATATTTCTTATTTTAATAATAGCTTTATTAAACATTATTCATATACCATAAAATTCACCTTTTTAAAGTATACAATTCAGTGATTTTTAGTATAGTCACAAAGTTGTGCAGTCATCACCACAATCAACTTTAGAGCATTTTTATTACCTCTAAAAGTAACCCTCGTACCCATTAGCAGTCACTTCCCAAGCTACCACTAATCAACTTTCTGTCTCGTTTCTATGAATTTGCCTCTTCTGGACAATTTATATAAACAGGGTTATATCATATCTGGCTTTTTGTGTTGGGCTTTTTTCACATAGTGTAATGTTTTCAAGGTTCGTGCATATGGTAGCATGTGTCAGCACTTTGTTTCTTTTCATGGCCAAAGAGTATTCCATTGTATGGATATATCGCTTTTATTTTTCCCTTCATCTGTTGATGAACATTTAGGTTGTTTCTACTATTTGGCAATTATAAATAATGATATTATAGATATTAGTGTATAAGTCTTTGTTAGGATGTATGTTTTTATTTCTCTTGGGTAGATACATAGGAGTGGCACTGTTGGGTTATATGGTAACTCTATTTTTAACTTTTTGAGGAATTTCTGGACTGTTAACATTTTTCTTGTTTTCCAACATTTTTTTCTGAGTATCTATTGCTTTTATGATCACAAAAATTAAAAATTCACAGCAGATAAAAGAAACCACATAAGCTTCTGTAGCTGTCATAAACTAGTTGACACAGATAATGAGTCCAAGCTGTCCAACCTTCCCCTTCACCTCTTTCCTTTTGTCTGACCCCTAGTTTCTGTTCCATAGGTATTGTACCTAAATGAAGGCCACTTTGCTTGGAGCAAAGGAGGTGGTGGCGGCAAAGGCCCTCAGGTGCAAGTACATTTGCTGAGCTCAAGAGACCACAGCAAGTAGGTAAAAGTGGCTGGAGTAGAGCAAGCAAATGAGTAACAATGATGGGTGAGGTCAGAGAGGAAATAGTGTCAGTCAGAAAAGGCCTCTCTGACAAGGCAGTATTTCAGAAGATGTCTGGAAGAATACATGGCTTGTCTGAGGAATAACTAAGAAAGCTGGCATGGCTACAAGAAAGTAAGTCGGGGTGAGAGTGACAAGTGAGAAGGGCAGGGAGGCATGAGGAAGGGCATATTTTGTAGGGCCCTGAAGGGCACTGAGAAGATATTTTCTTTCAGAGAAATAGGGGGCGATAGGAGAGTTTTAAGAAGAGGAGGGTCATGACTGGACTGATGTTTTAGAAGAATCCCTCTGGCTGCTGTGTGAGGGGAGGCTGCAGAGATGAACCGAGGCTCTCTAACCAACTCCAAGGAATCCCAGGCTTTGCAAAGTCTAATATCCAGGGTATGTACATATATATCAGCCACAAGGGATTTTTACTAAAATAAACCACATCACAGTATCCCATTTAACACCTTTCAGTATCTTCTCATCACCTGCAGTAAACTCCAGCATCCTTGCTTGTTGTGACTTCTTTGTTCTCATCACCTCGCACTCTCCCCCTTCCTCCCTCTGCTCCAGTCACACTGAGCTGCCTTCCTAGTTGCCCTTCTCCCTCACTCATCAGGTTTATTCCTACCGCAAGGTCTTTGTAATTGTTCCTTCTGCTGGAAAATGCTTCTCCCAATTCTTCTGATGACTTGCTCTCAGCCAAAATATCACCTTCCCAGAGAGGCCTTCACTAATGCTATGAAGTAGCCCTTGGTGGCCTCCCTTCCACAGCACCAAACTTTCTTCCTTCTCAGAACTTATATCCCTTTGTTATTATCCCAACTATTTACTTACTGTATAAATTCATCACTAGAATGTGAGGGCTATGAGAATAGGGACTTTATTTTATTCAGTGTTGTATGCCCAAAAGCATAGGACTATGTTGGCACATACTAAGCAATTAATAGATGCTTGCTGAACAGATGAATGAAAGAAAAGTCAAGCCTTTCTTCCTTAGTTTCTCTACCACTGTAGATACAAGTTAGACCTTTTTTTTTTTTTTTTTTTTTTTTTAGAAAGAAAAAGTACAAAAAATAAAGGAGGCTAAAAATAAAACAAAGGAAGAAAATGTAACAAGTACAGCAGGGCTTTGCAATAAAGCATGGGTCCCTGAAAGAGTTAGTGGGACTGCATCTGCATATAACCCACAGCTAATGTCGTACTTAATGGTGAAAGACTGATAATTTCCTACTAAGACCAAAAATGAGACACAGATGTCCACTTGCCAGTTCTGTTCAACATAGTACTGGAAGTTCTAGGGCAACTAGGCAAGAAAACAGAATAAAAGACATGCACATTGGAAAGGAAGAAGTAAAACTACCTCTGTTTGCAGATGACATGATCTCTTATGTAGAAAATCCTAAAAAATCCACTAAAAACTACCAGAACCGATAAACAAGTTTAGCAAAGTTGCAGACAACTGCCAGGGAAACAAGGGTAATATATGGGGTTTCAACACCCCTGGAGTTGATGAAGTAGCCCACATACTTCCTTGGGTACCATTTGCACGGAACACAACAGTCCAAACACACAAAAATTCTTTCTACCTTCCCTCAAGTCACCTCCCATCCTGCTCCATTTCTATCGCCCTTTTGTGAAAAGGTTGAAGGATTATATTCTCATATCCTGTGTGCCTTGTTAGCTGTGCCAGCCAAGCCAGTCTGCACTCAGAGTATAGTTTCTCAGGATAAGAAATCGGGACTCTATAATGCATCTTTTTCTAAGCTTTTGTATTATTTTTCCCTCTCTCCCTCCCGCCCTCTCTCTGGTTTTGTTTTTCACTTGGTTTCCTAGCAAATTTCCTTTTGAGAAATTACAATATTGTCTCATCTGAATCAGGGGAAATAGGATTTGTCTATATCTCAGCCTCTGCAGGGCTAGCTTGGGAGGTCAGAAGTCCCTTGAGGCTAGGTGTGTGGGGGTGGCTGCAGCCAGCACAGCTGGAGACGCGGAGAAGGGTTGGAGCTATGCAGATTTTTTTTTTGGGGGGGGATGATGGCTAAAGATACTGGAATGATAGGCTTTTGGCTAAGGATCCAGTGACTCTCACTAGGGAAGAATGTGGTTGCCTAGAGACTTGCCGATCTGATCAAGATGACTTTAACTGGAAATAAGGGTGGGGGTACAAAACATGCCCATATCAGACTGTAAGCCAGATACTATAGACAACAGCCTGCATGTCAGCAACAGAAGAATAATAGTGAGAGATACACCCAGTGATTTGCAGAAAATGACTGGGAAGGAAATTGAGAATGGCACTTTCATCCTCAACTGTCAATATGCCAGTGTGAAGAGTGAGAGCAGAAAACAAAGCAAATTGGATTTTTAATACAAAGAAAAAAAACTAAGGATATCATTAAGACTAAGAGGAAAGAGTTTCACAACTGAAATATACTCAAGGATACTTTTAAAGACACAAATCTAAGAAGGATTTGCATTATGCATGAATAAGAAGGTGGCCCTTTGCCCATCTGCACCAACTATGTGGCATTCTAGGGGTCAGATTAAGAAGAGAATCAAGAGAGGGAGTACTAGGGAAAATTAATACCACTTCCAAGAATCGTGGGAATTCATCGTTTGCTAATTTATTTAGTGCCCTGCATTCATGATAGAGCAGGGAACAAGTCAAACAAGATTTCTGCTCTCATGGAGCTACTATTGACAGTAAATAGACAATAAACACATGTTAACAAGTAAATTAACAATATAAAATTAGTTAGTGAAGAGGTCACAGAGAAAATAAAACTACTAGACAATGAAAGAGAGAGAGGAACTATTACAGTTTGCATGGTCTTGGATGGCCTAGGTACAAAGGTGACTTTTGAACTGAGATAAAAACAAAGAGGAGTATGAACCATGCAAGTATCTGAAGAAAGAACATACAAGCAGAGGAAACATCAAAGGCAAGGGACTTTCAGCGAGAAAGAGTTTTACCTGTTGGAGAAAAATGGAAGAAATCCATTAATTGTTTTAGTTCTCCCAGACGCAGACCCTGTGACAAGAAGTTGAATGGTTAGTTTATTGGGAGATGTGAGGAATACCAGCAAGGCAGTGGGACAATGACACAAGGAAAGAAAGGCAGCCAGTAAAGGGTGTGTTAATAATAAGTCAGCTATCCAATGGGTTACAGTCCTAATACCTCAGGGAAATTTTTGAAAATAGGGCAAAACACATCTCAAAATTATTCTACTCTAGGGATAAGGATGTTGAAGCAATTATACTCCAACTCCCAAACTTATTGGTTGATTGCTCTTTTCCACAGAGTGACCTACCAAGCCTCCAGTGGAAGTTACCAGGCACAAAGATGCAGACATTGGCCATTGGAAGATGAGAGGTCACTGAAATGACAGATCTAAGGGATATGAGAAGGCATTGACAGTATCTGCTATAACTAGCAAGCCTGGGGCAGAATCAGAAAAAGGGCCAGCAGGAGAGTCAAGTAGGGGCCAGATCACCTAGGGCCAAGGTTAGTTGCAAACTAGTCACTGGCAGAGGTGTTTGATGTGGCCGGCACAATGTTTTCTCTTGTTTCTGTTTATTTTATTTTGTTTTTAATTGCCGATGATTAAAATTCATAAGATCTCAGATGTAGACCTGGATTTCTAGTTCTCTTGGAAAAAAAATCAAAGGTCTGATGATAGTGGATCTTTATTTGGCAAGGAGACAATCTACTGGAACTGAGTAGCCCCATTTATAGAAGGGGCAGGTGCTATGCAAGGAACCAGTCCTCCTTGAGTTTCAGATCAATGGTCTAGGGCATCATAGGCCATGATAAGGAGTTAGGATTTCATTCTAGGATCATAGGCAGGTTTTTAAGCTGGAATTGATGCAGTCAGTCCACTCTGTGTGCAGAAAGAGTCAAGAGTGGGAGCAGGTAGACAAGTAAAGAGGCTATGGGAATAGTCTGGGCAAGAGATAACAGCATCTCAGAAATATATTACAGTAGTGATGAAAAGCAGTGAAGAAATTAAGTATATAATTTGGAGTGAATTTGCTGACATAAGGAGTGAAAGGAAAGGAGATATCTAGGATTACACCCAGAGTCTGACTTTAGTGTATGTGTATATAGTACCACAATTCACTGAGATGAGGAAGACTAGGGGAGGAACTGGTTTGAGGGGAAAATCAAAAGTTCTATTTTGAGCATAGTATATTCAAGATGCTTATTTGACATCCAAGTGAAGATGTGAAACAAGATATATGGGATAACTCTTAAATATGAGGGATGAGTTCAGAGGAAAAGACAAGAATTTTGGACTTATCAAAATATAGAAATGAGACTATACCTTCCATTTCTGGCATTATTGTACATGAGGTATCCTGATGATAACTTTGTCCTACAAAACACCTAGACATACTGGATAAAAGATAACAAATATCTTTTTAAATCATTGCTGCGCTCAAAAGGAATCAAGGGAAATCCCCAAGAGCCAAAATAAAGAACTGAGCTTAAAAGAAGAGCCCTGGCTGATGCTGCTTTATGAATGCTCTGAGGCAACTAAATAGAGATTGAAGGGTTTGGGGTTTGTTTATTTTTGACTTTATTATTATATATATATTTTTTTGGTTGGAGGAGAGTTATGCCACCAAACATCACATTTATCATAAAAAAGGCCCTATGCAGTTTTGCCTTTGGATTTACTTTTATTATCATCTACATTTTAAGCTATTATATATTAACCAATTTTAAAGTAAACCATCAACAAAATAAAATAAAATAATTTAATGCTAAAATATCAATATCCTCTCATGACTTATTTTTCCATATCTAAACCTGGAGCACACTCATTATTCTAATTTCCAATGCAATATTTAAAGAAATTTTTTATGAACGTATAACATAAACAGAAAAGTACATACTGTATATCTTGAGTGCATGGCCAAATTAATGTTCTTAAAGTGAGCACAACCTATAACCAGCTCCCAGATCAAGAAACAGAACATTACCCTTGAACTCTCCACCTTATATCCTGTTTCTGCTCACTATCTCTCAATGGTAACTCTATGCTAACTTCTAACATAATAGATTAGTTTTATCTGTTTGGAAACTTTATAGAATGGAATCATATAGTATATACTCTTTCACGTCAGGCCTCTTTCACCCAATACTGTGTTTGTGAGATTCATCCATCCATATTGTGGTGTATAGCAATAATTCATTCATTCTCATTGCTGGTTATCACTCTGATGTTCTGGTAATAAAATGTTTGCTTTAGCCCTTCTACTGTTGATGTACACTTAAATTGTTTCCAAATTGGGGCTATTACAAATAGTGCTGCTAGAAACATTGTCTTTTGTCCTATACATGTCTATTGATGGGCATATATACGTAATTTCTATTGGGCATATACCTAGAAGTGGAGCTGCTAAATAAGATACGAATATATTGAGCTTTAGCAGATAGTTCCAGTTTTCCAAAGTGTTGTACCCTTCATACAAATTTATCCTCCTACTAATAGTGTATAAGAGTTTATACTTGCCCTACTTAATTTTATAATTGTTGGCACGTAATTTTATTATTCTTTTACATTTTTGCCATTCTAGTAGGTATGAATAAGTATCATATTGTGGTTTTAGTTTATATTTCCCTGATGATTAAATAAAGTTGAGCATATGTTCATACTTTTACTGGTCATTCTAGATATAAATCTTTTGTTGGGTATATATAATACAAATACCTTTCTTCACTCAATGACTTGTCTTTTTACCTATTAATGGTATCTTTTGATAAACAGATATTCTTAATTTTAAAATAATTCAACATAAAGATATATTCCCATATAGTTAGGACTCTTATGTCCTGATCATAATATCTTTGCTCATCTTAAGTTCATGAAGATACCCTTTATATTTTTCCCTAAAAGTACTATTGTTTTGCCTTTAACATTACGATCACCAATCATGTTGCTTGCATTTTAATGGACATAGAAGTGTGGTAGACAAGGCCTTGGGCCTTTCTACAAAGGAGGAGTAGGAATTAAGATCACCACACATAAAGATGAGAACTCCCAAAAGACCACACCCTTAACAAAGTATAAACTAGAAAAAAAAATTCTACTTGAAAATAAAATGAGAAAATAAGCAAACTTAGTTGTTTTGGCTTTAGTATTTGTGTGTGTGTGTGTGTGTGTGTGTGTGTGTGTGTGTGTGTGTGTGTGTATATATATATATATATATATATATATATATATATATATATATATATCTTAGTGGGTAAAGTCTCTTTTAAGAATTCATAACTACAAAGAGTTATGGCTTAAATTTGTACTATCTGTGTGTCCAGGAAACTCACAACCAAAAAAATTAACAAAAGTGTTCCTGGATTGATAATGGCCTGTGATGCCCAAAAGAAGCAAAGATAAATCATCTCTGGAAAGATGGGGCTTCAACCCAGGCCATGGAGCACTTCAACAGAAAAAAAACTGTCATAAAACTGAGCTCGCAACTCAACAAAATAAAATGCATGGGAACTATGATGCCATTAGTGAGAACTGGCAGAAATAACAAACAATGAGATAACACCCCTATGAAATCCATATGATGGAATTATCAGACACAGAATATGCAATACGTGTGTCTCATATGGTTAACAGAATAAAAACAAAAATGAAAAAAAAGAGAAAAGGAGCAGTACATTACTTGAAAAAGACCAGATTCCCATATAGTTATAAGAAATAATACAGAGAGATCCTGTGTATCCTTTACTCAGCTTCCCCCAGTGGTAACATCTCGCATAACTACAGGACAATACCATACCCAGGATATTGATATTGAAACAATCTACTGATCTTGTTCAAATTTCCCCAGTTTTACTTATACTTGTGTATATGTGTGTGGGGGTGGGCAGCTCTATGCAAATTTTATCACATATGGAATTTAATGTATGCACCACTACAGTTAAGATTCAAAACAGTTTCATCACCAAAGGGATTCCTCACGTTGCCATTTTATAACCACCTCCCTTCAGCCCCCTCCCCCATGCCGAATCCCCAGCAACCACTAATCTGTTTCCTTCTCTATAATTTTGGCATTTTAAAAACGCTATATAAATGAACTGATACAGTATGTAACCCTGCAGAGTTAGTTTTTCTCATTCAGTATAATCCCCTGTAGATTCATTCAAGTGGTCATGTTTATTAATAGTTTGTTTCTTTTTATTGCTGAGTAGTATTCCTTGGTATGGATATTTAACCATTTACCCATTGAAGGATTTCTAGATTTTTTTCAGGTTGTATATATTATAAATACAGCTGTTACGGACATACATGTTTTTGTAAAACTAAAGTTTTTCACTTTTCTGCAGTAAATGCCCAGGAATCCAATTACAAGGTAACATGTTTAGTTGCATATTTAGTTTTATAAGAAACTGCCAAACTTTTCCAGAATGATAATGCTGTTTTACATTCCTATCAGCAAAGTATGAGGGACCCAGTTTCTCTGGATCCTCACCAGTATTTGACATTATCACTATTATTTTCATTTTGGTCATTCTGATAGAGTATGTAGTGATATTTTATTATGGTTTTAATTTGCATTTCCTTAATGGTTGATAATGTTAAATATTTTTTCATTTGCTTATTTGCCATCCCTGTATCCTCTTTGGTGAAATTTTTCTTTATGCCTTTTGTCCTTTTTCTAATAGGATTGCTTTTTTTTTGTTGTTTACTGTTGAATATTGAGAGTTCTTTATATATTCTAGATATTAGTTCTTTGTTGGAAGTATTTTCTCTGAATCTGTAGCTTTTTTATCCTCTTAGAAGATCTTTTATAGACCAAAAGTTTTTTTTTAATTTTGATGAGTTCCAATTTATAAATTTTCTTTCTATGATGCAAGCCTAAGAACTCTTTGTCTTGCCCTAGATTCATTTTTTTTCTGAAAGTTTTACAGAATTATGTTTTATACTTAAGATTTAAGTCTGTGATCCATTTCATGTTAATCTTTGCATTAGTTGTGAGATTTAGGTCAAGGCTTTTTTTTTTTGTTTTTCTTTTTGTTTTTACTTAGAGGTGTCCAATTGTTCCAGAGCTATTCATTGAAAAGACTCTCTCCTTTCTCCAATGAATTGGCTTTGTACCTTTGTTAAAAGTCGATTGGGCATATTGGTATGGGTCTATTTATTTCTGGTTTCCCTATTAAATTTAAATGATCTATGTATCTACCCCATTGCCAAAACCACACTGCCTTGATTACTATAGCTATACAGCAAGACTTAATATTAGGTAGAGTGATTCTTCCCACTTTATTCTTTCAAGATTGTTTTCACAATTCTAGGTCCTGTGCTTTTCCACATAAATTTTAGAATAAGCTTATCTATATCTATAAAAATTCTGCTGGTATTTTGCTTGAAAATGTGTTAAATCCATGTATCAATTTGGGGAAAATTGACATCTTTGTCGAATATTCCAATCCAAGAACATGGTATGGCTCTCCATTTATTTAGGCATTTTTTTATTTCTTTCTTGATATTTTGCTGTTTTCAGCATATAGACTTCATACATGTTTCTTAAGTATATAACTACTTCATTTTCTTTGGAGAAATTATAAGTTACGGTTACCACATATTCATTTTTAGTATGTAAAAATACAATCGATTTTTGTGTGTTGGTCTTGTATTCTGTGACTTTGCTGAACTTACCAGCTTTAAGAGTTCTTTTTTGTAGATTCCTTAGAATTTTCTATGTAGATAATTATGTCACCTAAAGTAGAAACAAATAATAAAATGTCACACTTAAGTCCTAACATATCAATAATTAATTTAAATTTTAATGATCTAAACATACCAATTAAAAGATAGATTGTAAGAGTGGATGTAAAAAAGCCAACATGACCTATGACAAGAAATTTACTTAAATTCATTAATATAGGTAGTTAAATGTATAATATATACCATTCACACATAAAAAATGAGTAACTATATTAATATTTTTATAAAGTAGACTTCTTAGCAAAGAAATTAGTAGATACAAAGAAGGATATTGAGTAATCATAAAAGTATCAACACACCAAAAAGACAGAGTGATTTCATATTTGCACACACCAAACACCAGAGCCTCAAAAGACATCAAACAAAAACATCCAATTAAAAAATGAGTAGAGGATCCGAATAGACAATTTTTCAAAGAAGACATACAGATGAACAATAGGCACATGAAAAAGTGCTCAATGTTACTATTCATCAGAGAAATACAAATCAAGACCACAATGAGATACCACTTCACACCTGTTAAAATGTCTATTATCAAAAAACAAAGGAAATAACAAGAGTTGGTGAGGATGTGGAGAAAAAGGAACCCTTGCGCACTGTTGGTGGGAATGTAAGTTGGTGCAGCCTCAATGGAAAGCAGTATGGAAGTTCTTCAAAAATCAAGAATAGAATTACCATATGATCCAGCAATTCCACTTCTAGGTATTTATCTAAAGAAAATGAAAACAGCAACTCAAAAAGATATCTGCACCCCCATGGTCAGTGCAGCATTATTTACAATAGCCAAGACATGGAAGCAACCTAAGTGTCCACTGATGGATAAATAGATAAAGAAAATGTGACATACACACACACACACACACACACACACACACACACACAAATATTATACAATCCTAGAAAAAGGATATTTTTGCCGTTTTAACAACATAAATGGACCTAGAGTGTATTATACTAATTGAAATAAATCAGACAAAGAAAGACAAATACTGTATAATTTCTTGTATGTGGAACCAAAATATAAATAAATAAACTAAAATGAGTTCATGGATACAGAGAACAGGTTGGTGAATGCCAGAGGCAGGGAGTGGAGGTAGGCGAAAAGGGTAAAGAGGGTTAAAAGGTAAAAAAATATATATATCTATAAAATAAATAAGCCATGGACTATAGTTAATAATACTGTATTGCATATTTGAAAGTTGCTAAGAGAGTAGATCTTAAAAGCTCTTATCACAGGAAAAAAATTACGCCTATGTGTGGTGATGGATGTTATCACCACTTATTGTAGTGATAATTCTGCAATATACACAAATGTCAAATCATTATGTTGCACACTTGAAACTAATGTTGTATTTCAATTATATCTCAATAAAAAAGATTATCATCTCAGTGCTGATGAAAATAGATGTTAAATCAGTGAATGTGGGGTAAGGATTTTAACATTCTGCATTTTAAAATAGTTGCTTTTAGATGATTTCCACAGGTCATTCTCCACAGAAATTGGATAGGAAAGACACCTCCGGCCAAAAGTAAGCAGTATCCCCTGTAAAGTCATTTGTTGGTTGTCAGGGAGGATCTGATCCTGCAATTCAGGGTGGTTCCCACAGCCTAAGTCTGCAAGAGTTTGATTAGTAAACAACTACCTGAACAAAAAATACAAAACAGAAAAAGAAAATATCATTAGTACACAAGTGAAGTGTGGAAACATTACTCTATTTAGATCCCTTTACTTTCCTTACATTTAACCATCATTGTCTTATGTGTCTCTCCATCTCATTTCAGGCTTTTTTCTTTGTCATTAAGATTTATTATGATATGTCTTCGTGAGGACTTTCTTAAGGTTATCCTTTTAAGGTTGGCTCATTTTTTTAAAAGTTTTCAGCCATTATTGGTTCAAATATTCTTTCAGTACCACTCTTTTTTTCTTTTCTTTCTGGGACTCTGACAATACTAGTGTTTGATTTTTTGTTTTTGTCCCATAGGCACATGTTCATTTCTTCAGTCTATTTTGTCTCTGTTGTTCAGATTGGGTGAATTCTATTGATCTGTCTTCAAGTTCACTGATTTCATTCTGTCATTTCCAAGCTACTGTCAAGACCATCTGGCAAATATTTAATTTCTATTATTGTATTTTAATTTAGTTCTATAATATTTATTTGGTTATTTTTTATAACTTCTATTTCTTTGCTGAGGTATTCTATGTTTTTATTTGTTTCAAGATAACTTTTAGTTATTTGTTGAAGCATTTTTTATGATGCTGCTTTAAAATCTTTGTTAGATATTTCCAACATCTGATTCATCTCAGTTTTGGCAACTGTTGATTGTCTTTTCTCATTAAAGTTGTGATTCTCCTGGTTCTTGTTATAATGGGTGTTTCCTTTTATTGTTCTTAGGCATTTTGTCTATTATTTTAGGAGACTCTGGGTCCTATTTAAGTCTTTTATTTTAGCAGGCAGTCATCTTATTTAGGTATAGCATACAGATCCTTGCCTACTTTTGTGTACTTTGATTCCAATGACAATTTAATTTTAGAGTCTTTAAGGTGCTATTTTGACCTGCTTAGTTTATTTGGTGCTGCTGGGACTCCCAGTGGTTCTGCTGGTGATACTGAGTGAGCAAAAGGAGTTTCCTCAAGCTATCTGATGAGGGTAAAGGGCACTTCCTGGGCCAAACCAGTTGTGTTCGGATCTCCCTTCTGCATGCCACCCAGCTACCTGGCTTTTCTTGGTGAAGAATAGGAGTAACAGACCTGATAGGGAAGGGCAATATTTCTGGCCTCTTATTATCAGTAGTTCTTTTGACTGATTTCCAATGTTGATGCTGCCATTTTCTCCTGGGGCTGTCATTGAGATTCCTACTCCATCTAGGGGAAGAGTGAGTCTACCTAGGCTGCCTTTTGTTGGTAGGTAAGGAATCAGTAGACATTAGGCTTAGGTAGCCTTCAGTTTTGGGGTTGGATCATAAAATGTCCCGTTGAGTTTTCCTCCAACACTGTGTTCCTTAACCAGTTCACTCTTCTCTTTCTGCCTTTCAGAATTCTCCTTTGATTGTTTCTTGCATTATTTTCTGAGTTTATGTTATCAATGAGTCTATATCATCTTGTCCAAGAGAAACAAGTCTATGTCATTTTAGACACACATTTATTTTCTTTTAATTATATTTCTATTTTAAGTTTTTTTCTATTGTATTGTTGAGATTCTCTATTTGTTCAATCATTAAAACCATTTTCCTTTCCTATTTATAGAAAATTCTTTAAAGTTCTTGTTTACCAAATTCAACATATGGCTTATCTCAGGTTGACTTCTGTTTCTCTCTTTTTTATGGTTTTAAATCAACTTTATTAAGATGTAATTTACATAAGACAAATGGAAACATTTAAAGTATTTGGTTTGATGAGTTCTGATAAATGTATACACCTGTAACCACCACCCCAATCGATATACAGAACATTTTTGTTGCCCCCAAAAGTTCCCTCTTGCCCTTTTGCAGTCAATTAAGTTATACTTTCTAATTTCTTCACATGCCTACTACTTTTTATTTTCTCTTTGACCTTATGGATTATACATTGTAGAGACTGTAGATTTTGTTTTGCCTATGAAGAGTGTTGATTTTCATTCTGGTAGGCAAAGAAATCACTGGTTGATAACTTTTAACTTCTGGGACATGGTTTTATACCTTTTTAGGGTGGATCTGTTTCAATTTTGCCTTCAGTCTTAGGGTAAGTCCCTTTATCCTTAGACATAGTCTTTACTCCAAAGTCAAGAGCCTTCTGGTATTTTAATGGAAAGTTTGGGATATTTACCAAAAGATATTTACTCATTATACTAGGTAGTACTCAAACTATAAACTCTGTATTCCTTGCAATGAGCAACAGCTGAAATCTCTGCTTAAGATTTTTAGCCTTCTAGCTGTTACTTCTTGGTCCTTGGAATACCCTCCTACATTTTATGTTCATGTTCAGCCAAAGATTTTAGGGGCTCCCTCCAGACTTTCCTTTGAAATTTTCAACTGTTCTGGCAATTCCAAACTCTATTCTGATACTTCAAGCAAAAATAATATGACTTCCTGCTTAAATTTAAGTCATCCTGTGACACAAGCACTGGGCATTGTTCTCAGGGAAAAAGACATATAATTTTGGATCTCAACCAAAGAGATTCCTTTCTTCATAAGAGTCAAATCTCTTCAAGTTTCTGCGTGGTTTCATTCAATCAATCTCCAATGCATTCTAACAGTTGATGTTTTTTTAAAATAGTAATTTTAAAATATTTTATTGAAAAAATGTCCAAAGTGTATAATTGTTATCTGTGGGAAGGTTAATCTGATACAACCTATTCTGCCAGTATGGGTACCAGAACGTTCCCTCCCCCTCTCTTTTAACTCAAAGCCTTATCGTCTCTGATCTAAGCAATTGTAATATACTCCACACTGGCTTCTATGCCTCCAGTCACTCTTGTAATCCATGCTATACACTGCTGCCAGAGTGATTTTTAAACATAAAAATCAGATTCTAATATTCTCTAATTATAACTCTTTAATGTCCTTTCCCCCCTCAACATATACAGAATAAGTTCAAAATTCCTTAGCATAACCAGGTTCCTGCCTATCTCTTCAGTTTTATATTTGGACAACTGCTCATCCCCCTTAACATCTATGTTCTAACCATGCTGAATTACATGCAGTTTTTCTATTAAGCTCTGCTATCTTGTTTGGGGGACTTTGCACCCTGCCCTCTCCTTGATATTAAAACAAAAAAAAAATGAAGAAAATATACTATGATGATGATGATGATGATAATAATAATAATAATAATAATAATAATAATAATAATAGACAACATGTACTGAGCACAATCTATGTACCAGATGCTATGCTAGCTTTTGAAATATTTATTTTTCATTTAGTCTTTGCAATAACCTTATGAAGGTAATCTTCATAACGTAATCCTCATTTTACAAATGATAAAACTGGCTCAGAGATGGTAAATAGTAGAGCAGTGTTACTCTAGAATCAGACTATGTTCACTGTCTTCCACTCAGGTAAAGTGTACTTATAGGACTTGGAAATTAAAGAACTAAGAATTGCCCTTGAGAGATAAAGTGTTGAATTAACATAAGATGAATATTAACAGAGATATGCAATGACATCTTAATAAAACAGAATAGTTCCCTTGTCAGAAAGGCTTGACTATAACCTGATGGAGATCATTGGCATATCTCAAAAATAATGTGTCAAACAGAAGGGTAGCTGGTTAACTATGGATGAATACAGAGAAAAAGCCACAGAAACAAACATGAGCAACTCCCTCCAGACACTTTTCAAATAATGTAGTATCCTACCTAAGAACCTAGCCCTTGCTCACTAGACAAGCTTCTCATTGTAGTTTCAATTTCTTCTACTCCTTGCCTACAGGTAAGAACATGTACAGGTATGGTCTATATGTATGTCTTGCAACCATGAGGGGACTCAGTCTAAGAGAGCATAGTGAGGATGATATCATGTGTAGGATGACAGAGAAAAAGACAGACATATCCTGGGTCCTACATGGTATTACAGAGCCATTGAATTAAGCAGCCGGGAAACTTGTCACTAGAGCTCTTGATGTGGATAAGAAAGTACATATTCTTTATTGTTTATGTTAATTGATTTGGTGTTTTCTGTTATATGTTGCCAAGAGCAACCCAACTTATAGAGTGAGGCAGATGCCCAAGTCTTTTAATAAATGTGGGTAGGGGAATTACTGGAATTTTGGCAGATGACAGAATTGAGGAGGTGGAGAAGTGATATTACTGATGGCATGAGCCTCGTGAGCAGAGATTTTTACACAAGGATTAAAAATAATTGCTTTTGAAAGAAAATGGGGAGCAGAAGGGTACCAATCTCACATTCTTAATGTGTGTGGTATGAAAGAAAAACCACCTGTAGGAGAAGTGGTGTGCTAAGAGACCATCTAGATTCTAGTTATGGCAGGAGATTGATAGAATGTTTTAAGAAGCTGAAGTGTTTGGCTTATCACAAGTTATGAGTTCCAGAGTGTACAGTAGAAGGGTTTAGGCTAGATAAAATAAGGTGAGGAGTTCAAGGTCTGCTTAATTAAGGGGAAATACAGAGGAATATAGGGTGAGCATCCTGGTAATAATAATATGCTGATTATACTACCTGTTTGCACTCGGTTTCACTCCATGCTCTGCTGTAAATGATATTACTTGTTTATCCTTGCCAGCTGGCTTTGGCTAATGGGAAACACTGGTTGGAGATTGGAGTATGGAAGGAAGTATAAGCCAGAGTATTTTTTCTCTCTCTCTCTTTCAAAGGGCATTTTCGAGAAATGGCTGCATCTTCCTCCATATTTCCAGCTCCCCATTGGATATTTCTATCACGATCCCAGATCCCACCAACTGGCCTTGGCTTTACTTCTCTCATGTTCCTCCAGTGTTAGGAATGGGAGACACTTCCTGCTATGACTAATCTGTATTGCTTTACTATTCTCTGTTTGGCTTCTCAGCTCTTCCATGACCTGTGTTACCAATTCCCTATATTAAATTTCCTCTGTTTTAAATACGTAGAGTATTTTTTTCTTTTCCTCTGACTGATGCCAGTGCCTACAGTGGCTTGGCTGTTATTGGTGCTGTACCCTTCCAAAAATCATTTTAGACTTTGAATGCAGTGTTTGGCCCAGGAACTCCTCCCATATGGCCTCTCTGATTTCACTTTCATAAGGAGTATATCTTAAGGACAAGACTATTTTCATGAGACAAGTTACTACTCACAGTGTTGTTTGAACTAGTATGGCTACTTGATAGCATGGCAACTTCTTTTCTAGAAGTCTGTTAAAAAAAACCAACACAGGATTAAAAAGCTCGAAGTGTTCCTGATGTAAGAGAAATCACTGGCTACTTTGAGTTTTGGAAAGGTGGAGTCTTTAATTATCACATGGTACTGCACAATAAATTTAAATTGTCACGTCTGCCTATATGTTCCAGAAAGGCACTACAGAAAAGCAGGTTTTATCCTGCTACTCAAGGCCTTCATTTTGAACTACTTTCCTTATCCCACACTTCCTGATCTGTTTCCTATCCTCCTGATTGCTGATCTCACCACTGCTCTCTTTCATGGCCTTTAATTGACGACATTCCTGATTTCTCTGGCTTCAAGATTTTTATTTCCTCATTGGCCACAACCTAGACTCTTGCTCTAGCTATGCTGTCTTTAGCTGCTTTGTTTGACTCCTGATCCCACCCACCCTTTTGGTCCAGCCAGGGATGGTGCCCCACTACGTTTTTTCAAACCCTAAGAGTTGGATCAGAATTGGTGGGAGGGGTGCATCTAAGTCACCCATGGAAAGAGGAAATTCAACCTTGAATATAATGATCACATGATTTTTATCCTGACTCAGCATCTCTTTGGGGTATCATCCCTTCTGAATTCTCAATTCATGGGGATTTGGATGGGGGAAATCATCTCATTCACCACACTCATAGGGTTGGAGAAATAACGTAGGCTTGGCTGATTAGAATCCTCCCTTGGACATAACGACTGGTTCAGGATGAATTAATAAGAGTCTGACCAATGAAATTCTTCCTTGGCATTTTTGCTGGAATTGTTGGGAAGGATGCACTCTTACTCTCTGAGATCGAATACAGTCATGGACCATGTAAGCCTGGAGCTTATAGAGGCTGTCTTTATCACCACAAACCCAAGGATAAAAGTCAGAAAAGAAAAGATGCAGAGCCAAGAGATACAGATACACAGATACTTGGTGATATCATTTGAGGCCTACACCCAGCTGTACCTGTAGCCTGTTGTACTCTTAAAGTTCCCCTTTTGTCTTATACCACTTTAGGATGGGCTTCTGTCACTTGAAACAAAGGGAGTCCTGACTATGGAACTCAAACTCTTTTCAAATTTCACCTTAGGAACAAATCAATGCAAATAAGACAGAGAAATTCATACATGTTCATGTTAGGTAAAGTTACAGAATTTATGAAAATGTGATTAAGGTAGATTATAACTTTCTGCCCCTCTACACCCTCCTTACCACAATTCATAAATTTCTGGAAGACCACAGAGGAATTGCAGAGGGTAAACCTTTTTGAGTTGCCTGTATCTGATCTGGAAAACACTCCTTTTTTCTTCTCTTAGATCTTCTGGATATTTTTCTTCATTTGGGCTTCCTAAATGTAGTCCAGAGTTTGGGATCAGAAGTCACACATGGTACTGTTAAGGACCAAAGTCATAGTATATAAGGACTGAGTGAAGAGAAAAGTTATCTGTGATCTAAAATAATCCTGTCCAGAGTCTCTGAGTTCATAATTTTTGGTTTTGAAGAGGGAACAGGGGTTTTGAGATCACATAGGCCTATTTTCCTGTTCTATCCCTGCCACTTCCTAGTTGGGTGACCCTGAAAAAATTACTTCACTTCTCTGAGCCTCAGTCTCTCCAACTATAAAATGAAGAATGTACTCTTCAAGGTTGTCTGTGAGGAGTAAATAAAATATCAACAACTACGGTTGAAGTGACCACAATAATTTTCTAATGAATATCCCTGCTATTCTTGCCCCCTACCATCCATTCCTTATAAATGGATGCATGTAATCAGAAAGTTAAAATTTAACTTCATTGAGTTATAATTTACATATAACAAATGATTCGATGTAATAGTACATTTTTATGGTACAATTTGGTAAATTTTGACAGATGTATGTATGCACCCATGAAAGAACTACTACAATCGAGATACAGAATATTTTCATCACCCCCAAAAGGTCCATCATTCCCCTTTTAAGTCCATCCCTCACTCCAGCCCCAGCCCAACAATTAGAGTGACTTTTTAAATATGTAATTCAGGGTTTCTCATTGTTCAGAAAATTAAATCTAAATTCCCTACCATGTCATTTCAAAGCCTTTTGTGGTATAAATCTTGCTATTCTCATATCATATGATCCCCCTATCACTTGATATGTTGTAGCCACACTGGTTCTTTCTGCGTTCATGGAACCTGCCAAGCCCTTTTATACCTCTAGGCCTTTGCTTTTGTTTCCTCTATTTGACATTCTCTTTTCCCAGTTAGAATCACCTCATCTGCTTGTCATCTTTCAAGCTTCAGCTTAAATGCCCTCTCTCAGAGAAATCTTCCATGACTATCCGTTAAAAATGAACTCCTCTAATTACTCTTTCTTTTTTCAATACCCACTTCTTTGTGTCTTTCATAGCCCTCATCTTATTTATTTGCTTACATGTAGTGTCTGTCTCATTAAGTTGACTTTAGTCTCCATGATATAGACATCATAAATCCTTTGTTCCTCCTTATATATGCAGTGCTTAGCTAGGCATGCAATAAATATTTGTTGAATGACTTAATTATGCATTATCATATCTAGAAGAGTACCTGGCACATAATAGTGGTGATAAGTATATAACATTGTGAATGTAGTTAATGCTACTGAATTGTACACTTAAAATGGTTAAAATCACAAATTGTATATTATATATATTACCACAATAAGTAAATGCAAAACAAAACAAAAATAAATAAATAAAGCCAAGATTGCTAACTTGAAAAAATTAAATGGATAGAGATACAGGTATACTTCATTTCAGTGTCCTTTGCTTTATTGTGCTTTGCAGATATTACATTTTTACAAATTAAAGGTTGTGGCAACCACCAGCAAAAAAATATGACTCTGAAGGCTCAAATAATGGTTAGCATTTTTTAGCAATAAAGTATTTTTTAATTAAGATATATACACTGTTTCTTTTCAGACATAATGCTATTTCACACTTAATAGACCACAGTATAATGTAAAGATAACTTTTACATGCACTGGAAAGCAAAAATTACATGTGACTTGCTTTATTGTGATATTCACTTTGATCTGTCACAAAACTAGCAACATCTCCATGGTCTGCCTATATACCATGCTAACACTAATCAAAGAAAGCTGGATTACGTGTATTAATTTCAGACAAAGAAGACTTCAAAACAAGGAAAATTATCAGGGATAAAGATGGGCATTACAAAATATTAAAAGTGTCACTTCTCCAAAAAGACAAAGCAACTTTTAATGTGTATGTGTGTAACAATAGAGTGTCCAATGCGTGGGGAAAAACTGATAGAACTGCATGGAGAAATAAACAAGTCCACTATTATAGTTGCAAGCTTAAAGAGACTTCTTTTAGTAACTGATAGATGAAGCAGAGAGAAAATCAGTAAAGATATAGTCGAACCAAACAGCACTAGCAATCAACTGGATCTAATTGACATTTATAGAACACTTCACCCAACAACAGTGGAACACGCATTCTTCTCAAGCTCATATGGAACATTCACCAATAAAGACCCCATTATAAAGCACACTTGAAAAGATATAAAAAATAGAAATCATACAAAGTATGTTCTCAATCCCCAGTGGAATTAAACTAGAAATCAATGACAGAAAATAGCTGGAAAATTCCAAAATACTTGGAGATTAAATAAAACATTTCTAAATAACACATGAGTTAAAGAAATATCAAGATAAATTTAAAATACTTTTAAACTAAGTGAAAATAAAAATACATCTTATCAAAATTTATTGGATGCAAGGAAATTTAGAGGGAAATTTATAGCATTAAATACATATATTAGAAACAAATAAAATCAATAATCTAAGTAGTTCCACCTCCACAACTAGAGAAAGTAGAGCAATTTAAGCCTAAAGCAAGCAGATAAAATGAAATAAAATTAAAGCAGAAATCAGTAAAATGGAAAACAGAAAAACAATACAGATAATCAACAAAACCAAAGCTGGTTTCTTTTCAAAAAGATAAATAAGATCAATAAACCTCTAGATAGACTGTTCAAGAAAAAAAGAGAAATACAAATTACCCATATTAGAATGAAAGAAGGGTTATCACTACTGACCCATGGATATTAAAAGGCTAATAAATGGATAATATGGATATTTGTATGTCCAGAATTTGATAATTTAGATGAAAAGAATTAGTTTTTTTGAAAGGCACAAACTACAAGAATCACACAAGGAGAAATAATCTAACTAGGCTGATATATCTATTAGAGAAATTGAATCAATAATTAATAACATTACAAATAAGGGAAGTACCAGTTCCCAATGGTTTCACTGGTGACTTGCATCAAATATTTAAGGAAGAAATAATGCCAATTCTCTACATTCTCTTTCAGAAAATAAAACAAAGATAGCACTTCCTAACTTGTACAGCAAGGCTGGTATTTGTTACCCTAATATCAAAACCAGATAAACACATTACAAAAAAAAGAGAGAGAGAAAAGTATACACCTGTCTATGGCCATGCCACCCTGAACAAGCCGGATCCTGCCTGATCTTGGAAGCTAAGCAGAGTCAGGCCTGGTTAGTACTTGGATGGGAGACCACATAGGAAGACCAGGTGCTATAGGTGTAAACAATAAAATTAGGGATTGTAAGCTGACAAGGTCCTTGTAATCTGTGAGGTCAACCAAGGGTTGCCTCACTTAAAAAAAAAGTATACACCAATATCTTTCATGAACACAGGTGCAAAAATCTTCAACAAAATATTAACAAACAGAATCCAACAATGTATGAAAAGAATTATATACTATAACCAAGTGGGATTTATTCCAAGTATGCAAGGCTGGTTCGATATTTGAAAATCAATTAATGTAATCCATCACATCAACAAACTAAAAAAGAAACATCATGTGAACATAATAATGGATGCAAAAAAATTTCACAAAGTTCACAACCCAGTCATGATAAAAACTCTCAGCAAACTAGAACTTGAGGGGGAACTTCTGCAACTTGATAGAGAACATCTACAAAAATTCTATAGCTAATATCATACTTAATGATGAGAAACTGGATGCTTTCTCAAGATCAGGCAAGGATGTACCCTCTTATTTTCTTACTTGACATTGTACTGGATAGATGTCCTAGCTGGTGCAATAAGAGAAGAAAAGGAAAAGAAAGTGTAAAAATTGGAAAGGGAAAAATAAAACTCCCTTTATTCACAGATGATATTTTCTGCATAGACATTTCCAAAGAATAGACCAACCTCCCCCCACCCCCGGACCTAATATATAAAAATTCAACTGCTTTGCTATATACCAGAAATGAGCAATTAGAATTTGAAATTTAAAATACAATAGCATTTACACTAACACCAAAAAGATAAATACTTAGGTATAAATCTAACAAAATGTATACAGGATCAACATGCAGAAAGCTATAAAACTTGGATGAAAGAAATTAAAGATATAAATAAATGGAGATTCACACCTGTTAGAATAGCTGTCATCAGCATTATTTGTCATTAGGAAATTCTAATAAAACACACCTATCGGAACAATTAAAATAAAAATAATGACAACACCAAATGCTGGTAAAAATGCAGAAAAAAAGGAATCATCGTACATTGCTAGTGGGAATGTAAAATGATAAAATCACTCTGGAGAGCAGATTGGCAGTTTCTTTAACAGACTAAGCATACAATGACCATTTGACCCAGCAATTGCAGTCTTGGGCATTTATCCGAGAGAAATGATAACTTATATTTACACAAAAATCTGTACACAAATGGTCAGACCATCATTGTTCATAGTAGCCAAAAATTAGAAACAATCTAGAAATTCTTCATCAAGTGAATGGTTAAACAAACTGGTACCTCCATATCGTGAAATATTACTCATCAATAAAAGGGAACAAACTATTGATAAAAACAACTACTTGGATGAATCTCCAGGAAATTACAGTGAGTGAAAAAAGCTAAAACTACAAGGTTATAATACTTTATGATTCCACTTATGTAGCATTTTTGAAATGACAAAATTATAGAGGTAGAAACAGGTTCGTGGTTGACAGAAACTAGGGAGAGGCATGGAGTCAGGAGAAAGGTGAGTATGGTTATAAAAGGGCAACATGAGGTAATCCTGTGTTGATGGAACTATTGTGTGCCTTAACAGTGGTGGTGGATATATCAGTCTACACATGTGACAAAACTGTATATAATTAAATACTTAACCACACATACATACAGACACACATATGAACACAGGTAAAACTGGGAAAATCTGAATAAAACTGGTAATTATAACAATGCTAATATCTTGGTTATGATGTACTGTCATTTAGCAAACTGTCACCCTTGGGGGAAACTGGGTAGAGGGTACATGAAACCTCTTTATAATTCTTACAACAGTATGCGAATCTACAATTATCTCAAAATAAGCTTAATTTTAAAAGAACTATAATGAAAGTGGTATATTCATATAAGTGGAATATTATTCAGCAATAAAAAAGAATGAAAGAGATCAACTTCTAGAATGGCAGGGTGAGTAATGTGGTGAGCCCTCTCCCCAGGGAAATAACAATCTCACTACTGAAAACTATTTTTAAAACAACCATTTCAAATCTCTAGAAATTGTTCTAAGGGTATATAGCAAATGGAGAAACATCTATTCAAAATAAGATTTGACAGTGAGAGTCTGTGGTGTTTGAGCCATGACGCATTCTGTTATCAACATCCAAGCTCCTATATCCATCACCTGCAGCCAAGAAGACAAGCTGCCCTCTCCATCTAGCTCCCAGTCTGGCACTATGGTTTCATCTTTGGAGGGGCAGGCCACTAGCATCTCTCATACCTTCAAGCTTCATATTGCAGAAGCTCTATTTTGGGAAGACACTGCCAAGAAGACCAGTCTCTCTTTCCCAGCCCACCCTCCACTAATAAGGCAGAGGCTTTACTCCAAGGATGACAGGCTGAGGAAGCTGAGTCTCAAATGTCCCTATCCCAGCTAGCTTGCAGGGTAGAGGGGCAAGTTAAGAAGGGACTACTGTCCCGGCAGTGAGCCTTACTCATATGAACAGTGGAGTCAGTCTGGAAGAATCAAGCCAGCCTCCTCCCAACTCCTGTAAATGACATAGAGGTTCTGCCCAGGGGAGAAACAAACCATTAGAACAGAGATCTCTGTAGCTCTTTGCAAAGGAATTGACATATTTGGAATGGAGTACAGGAAGTTTGTGCCTGAGGGTGTTGAAAACAAAGGAGGCCAATAGCCCCAGGCTACTCTAAGCAACAAGCAAAATGGTTTGCCATCCAAAAGTTTAACAGAGGCACGGAGAAAGAAACAACTAAGAAGACTATATCTGGGATCTGAGCAGCCCCAAAGATTGGCAACAGCCTGCTCCTACAACGGTTTGGCAGTTCCTCTAAATGTAAACGTGGAGTTACCATATGAGACAGCAATTCCACTCCTAGATATATACCCAAGAGAAATGAAAACATATGTCCACAAAAAGAATTGTACATGAATATTCATAGAAACATTCATATTAGCCAAAAGATGAAAACAACTACAATGTCAATCAACTGATGAAAGGATGGATAAAATGTTGTATATCCATACAATGGAATAGTCTCTGTCCATTAAGAAAAGAATGAAGTACTGATACATGCTACAACATGTATGAGCCTTGAAGACATTACGCTAAGTGAAAGAAGTCAGTCACAATAAAAATGTACTTTTTATTCCAATTATATTTGTAGAGACATAAAATAGATTATGATTCTTTAGGGCTGGGGGCATGGGAAGGGGTTAGCAGGAAGGTACAGTGTTCCTTTGGGTTAACAAAAATGTTCTAAAATCAATTGTGTTGATGACTGTGATACAGGACAGGGTAAATTCTCCCAAATGGGGACTCAAGTCCTGCATGGAGAGAGGGAGTGAGGGTCCTTGACTGCGTGCAGAAAAGAATTCAAGCTCACGCTAGAGTTAGAGACAAAAAAAAGTTTATCAGAGAAGGAGTAATGCTCTATAGACAGAGCATGGTCTCCTTTCAGAGACAGGATATGAGTGAGACAGACCCCGAGTGTTTGAGGACTTCAGTTTATACGTGATTCTTCATTTCTATGAATTTTGAACAAAGTTTAAGACTTCGTTTCCCTATTTTCCTTTGATGGTATGGATATGCAGCATGAAAGGTGTACTGGCGATCTTAGCCTTTATTCTATAAGTTCCCCATGGTCTGGCTGTAGGGAATGAATGATTGGGTTTATTTTGTGAAGGATAGGACTTAAAGACTCTGTTTTCCTTTCACGGTGTGAGTAAATAGTTTGTTAGTAATCCTAGCAGAAAACTTCCTCTGTTCTGTAGGTTCCCCATGGTCTGGCAACAGCATGTTGTAGGCTGTGAATACAACCTAGTTTAACATTTAGTCAATTTATGTAGTTTTCATGCCTCTTCCCTATATCAATTGTGTGACTCTGCATATACTAAAAACCACTGATTTGTACACTTACGTAGGCAAATTGTATGGCATGCAAATTATATCTCAATAAAGCTGTTACTAAAAAGGAATAAAGTTTCTAATTTACTCAACATTATGTGGAATATTAAAAACATTATATAACCAAAAGAAGTAGAACCTAAAAGAGTATATACTATGTGATTCCACTCATATGAGATTTAGGAACAGGCAAACTAATGTATGATAACAGAAAGCATATTCATGTTTGCCTGTGGGGGCTATGGATTAACAGAAAGTGGAAATGAGAGAACATTCAACTGTGATGGAAGTGTTTTATATCTTGATTTAGAGTGGTAGAAATACAGTGTATATGTTCATGAAAATTCATTGAGTTGTATATTTAAGATATGGCATTTCACTATATGTGAATTCTATTTCAATTAAGAGAGAATATAGGAGACAGGAGAAAGGAAGAGAGGGAGGGAATGAAAGGGAGAGGGGAGGGAGCAGATATAAGAGCTATTTATAAGGTAGACTCTATAGACTTGGCATCTTGTAGAATATGAAGGATCAGAAAGAGGAAGGAATCTAAAACAACAAAAGGTGGCAGAGTGGTATTCTTAAGAATCCTGACTTTAAAGCCAGATAGATGGGTAGGAGTCTCCTCCAAGACCGAGCTGTGGGACTCTGTGTCAATCATCTCATCTCTCAGAGATCCCTCTTTCACAAGCATTCTTTGAGGATTAATGAAATAACACATGTGAAGCACCTGGAGGGCTTTATTATTATGGCTCCAGATTTCTAACTCTGTCTTGAGATAGGTCACACTCTTCCTCTGATGTGGAATAGGGGTCTTGGGTACAAGAAGGAATTATAAAAGGGATACCCAAAGAAAAGAGGCAGAAGTGAGGATGAGCAGTTTTCCAGCATGCTGAGGGGTGGACTTGGAACCCAGGCCAAAAGTTGTTAGGCCTACTTCTTAGGAGCCCTCTTTACACCAATTTTCAAGCAGGGAGGTGGGATACTGGTGGTGACTTCACTCTGCCAGCTCATACTGAGAGAGATATAAACCCTCCCTCCAAACCTGTCTTCTTAACTTTGCCTGGGTGGTCAGGCTTGGCATTCAAATCATTTTCTGGTCCTGTAGGTAGAGTGGTGCTCTTCCTGAGAACAACGAAACATTTCCCTGAGGTCTGTGGCAGAGCCTACATCTTTTGCATCAGATCAAGAGTCTGCTTCCTCTTCTGTCCATACTCTAATGCTCAAAGGTGTGCAGAGCTCAGAGGGTGGAAAGTGGGCCAACTGGGCTGTGGGACACCTTTGACCTGCCAAAGATACCTGACAAAGGGCAGAAGAAGCTGAGTCATGGCTCCTGGGCTAACTTCGAGGCATACCGGAAAAGGATTATGCTCTTAGACTTTGAGATGGGTGCTTGGGGATCTGAGGAGGCTTCAGACTAGTGATTTTGAGGCTGAGCACGATCTGACAGAAATTATTCCGTTCCCAGTGGACAACTTCTTTCTTCATTCACTTCCCATATCCCTAAAAGAGGTAGGGAGTCTGGATGCAGGCCCAAGTGGATGGCAGCACCACCCAGTCATGGCCTAAACCTCACCAGTCTCAGGACTTGGCCCAGTTGTGTCCTGATGCTATCCCAAGAGAGAGCTATGCTCCTGGCAACACTGCAGAGAGGGCTGGGGGTGGCTGTAAGGAGCTGAGGAAAGTGGCTAATAATTTAGAGGTCTGACAGCCTTTTTTTCCAGAAGTCACCTCAGGTGAAAAAAAGTAACCTCAGTTACCATCAGGGGGCAGCAGAGGCCAATTTATAGTACCCTTAGTTGAGACTCAGAACTCCTAGATTAGAATCTGCATCCGTGCAAGAGTCATAGGCCAGCACTTCTTAATCTCAGGCAGCATCCCCTCCCTGCAGGCCAGTAAGACCTGACCCAGTGTAAGTTGCAGGAGCAGCCCAAAGGTCAAACAAACAGAAATTAAGAAAGCCTCTGGGACAGTAAGGCAGCGTTGGGGACCCCAAAATGCCACAATAGAGAAGTCTAAAACATGGCAAGGAAGAAGACAATGATTTGCATGTAATTTAGTTCAGTCCTTACTATGTCTGTGCATAGAAATCTCTCCCTCCCTAAGTGGCTTTCACATAGAAACATTCTTCACCCACTTTTGATATTCTAGATTGAGCTTTCCTAGCATAGAACTCCTGCTCAGAACAACTGTGTCAGCTTCTCCCCCAAATTGCTGTGGTAATGGCTTTTTTTCATGTCTGCCGTGCTGGCCTCTCTGGCATGGGAGAAACACCTTCTTACTTTTATGGTCCATAAATTTAGGGTACCCAGATTTTGTAAGAATGGAATTCAGGGACTGTGGGAAGGGTTTCATCCTCTCCCTGGGTACACCATAAGGCCCTCTTTTGTCTTGGATCTTGGCCTTGAAGATGGAAGAGGAAGAGTGTGAGTCTGGTAACTAGTGCTAGCTTGATTAATTACGAAACTCAGAAGACATTGGACATCCACATCCTGTAAATGAGCTAAAAGCCAGAAGCACTCCTAAAAGACAGGTTCCTATTAGGAGAGTTTGAAAGTGAGCTCAGAATTCAGGACAGAAAAAGAAAGCCTGTTAGCTGACAGAGCAGAGCCCAAGGTGGCATTCACTCAGAAGGCCACACTGCTAATGGAATAACCAGGCCCAGAGATGAGTTTAGACCAAGCCATGAAGGTGCTGAGCTTCCCTGAGGGTTACCCTGGGGAAGCCTCATGTGCTTTTCCTCTGAAGCTTCCAGACCATGTGTCAGGTTCAGACAAACTCCACAAGCTCTGCTGGCTTCTTTCCGGAACGCCTAGAGATTCAGCCTCCTTTCCTTTCCTCTCTAAAGCTGTCATTGGCACTCATCCCTTTGAGTGGGGCACAGCTTTCCTTTAGGCTAACTAAATAGGGAGGTAAAGTCATCCTGGCACTCCCTTAAAGATGAATCTGAAGACAACCCTCAGGTAAAAAAGCTCTGCCAACCACCACCAAGGTAAAACAGAATGGTAGTAACAAAAGCAACACATTGAACACACTAGGTTTGGTGTATTGTTACAGTGAAATGAACGTAAAATAACAAGGCTCCATCTTCCAAAGGCCTCAGGTTGAAGCGACTGAAATGAAAGAGTTTGAGCTCTATCTCCTGACTGCCTTCTGAGGTGGCCACTAGAAGCTCTGAGAGGCTTTCCCTCTGCATTCGGTATCCTGATCACCCGCCCCTACCCATCCCCCACCTCCCCACTCCCCCCATCCCCACTCACACAGGTTTCTCCTAACGCATACCTGGGAAACACAGGCATGTAGGCATGGGCAATCGGTATCCTGAGGATGTCTTCTCTGGGGCTGAAGATGAGCTTCCAGACCATAAGCCCCTGTGAATATAGAAATTATGCCCTCTGGGAAATTCCTCCCAGCAGACAACCAGACTTAATCTGCTGCTGAATGTGTCTGAAGCAATAGAAAGAAACCATAAGAGAAGAAACAGGGAATGTGTACCTTGTCCTACAAAGGACAGTTCAGGGAGGACTCCTGTATTGAGGGCCATGTCTTAGGCACTTTACAACCATCATGATACTTTTTCTATTTTACTGATAGGGAAACTGATAGGTTCGGATCACTTGTACTTGGAAGTGCTGGCTGGGATGCAAACCCAGGTCTGTCTGACTCCAAATCTGTGCTGTTTCCACTGCCAATGTGCTGCTTCCTGAAGATGGTGGGAGTGATAGACTAAAGAGCCCATGAGGCCAGCTGTAAAAGAAAACTTCTAGGTCATGGCACCATGTCACAAACTTCAGGAAGGCAGCCAGACTCTCTGGAGACAGGACAGCTATGAAGCTGAAGTATAGCACATGCCAGGGTGTGGGCCCTCTACCCAGAAGCAAAACAGAAGCAGGTTGTGGGAAGGACTGAGGGAGAAACTCGAGTCCTTCCTTGGGTTAAAGTCCCAGGTCATGCATGAACCAGCATTCATGCTGACTCAGATTCTAGTGCTCAGCCCATTTCTGCTGCTTTAAGACCTCCACTTGATTTCCTTTGATGTCCAGCTCTACTGGTGGCAGAGGATGAGGCAGAAGGTGAGTTGATATTGAGCTGTGGAGGATGGAGGCTCTTTCTTGCCCCCTGAGCCCACTTTTGCCACCTTCACCAGGAGGCTCCCTGTGGCACAATGAGGCAGCCCCCTAGAGGATCTGAAGAGGAGTGCTCGAGAGGCCCCATCTGCCCACTGCCAGATGGAAGATCTACCCATCTCTATAGGCAGGTAGGTCTCTTCTTGAGATACCCTTAACATCTGAATGCCAAGAGTAGCCCACATATAGTATAACAAATGACACCCAATTATTGTACTGTGAAATGTGCAGACTTGCACTTAGCCACAAATAATCACCTTCATTAAAAGAAAAACTTTTTGGATACACCTGGGGCAGTGTACTTCCTTCCTTGCTATATGAAGCATGAAGAAATAGCTTTAAATTGAAGCAGGAAAGATAAAAATTGGAAGCAAGATTGCCAGTAAATGATGGAACTGAGAGAGCTTTGGAAGTCGAAGAGTTCCTACCCCATGGCAATCTTCAATACAGAAAAAAAATGGCCCAAATATGAACTAGAAGAGAACTTTTGGGAGAGAAAGAGATGAATGAGGTGATCTCAATGGAGCTAGGATCCTAGAACAGTTTCTTCCATGTCTTTTCCATTTTCCATTCCAGAGGGTGTCTGAATCCTCTTTGCTCAAGCCACTATCTCTGTGCATGAAACTCTAGAATCACAAGACCTTAGATGACAAAAACTTTATAAAACATCTACTTCTCTTATGGCTATTTAACTATAAGTAGTCATTTAACTTCTGCCTTGATACCTTCTTGAAGATACCTTCACTGTGAAGGTTTTACTACCTCTGGAGGCAACTTTGATAGACCCTTTTCTTCTACATGTTGTGGTTCATATTTGTTATTAAAATAGTAATGTTATCAACTCTATTAGTGTAACACCACACCCCTATAATGCCACGGGGATGGTTTCATTAAGTTTCTATTCATTTATTCATTCATTCACTCATTCAACAAATGCTGAGCATCTTTATGTTAGGCACTATACTTGCTGCTAAAGAAACAGAGAAAAACAAAAACCGACATGGCTTCTGCTCTGATAGACTTTGGAGTATAGTAGTCGAGACAGAAATAAACCAAAGAATCATACAAATAAAGGTGAAATGTAACTGAGATAATTACTATGAAGAAAGGAAGACAGTTTTATGAGAGATATAACAAAGGAACCTGACCTAGCCTGGAGGCTGGTCCAGAAAACCTTCCCTGAGGAGGTGATGCTGGAACTGAGATCTGAGTACTAATTAGGATTAATCAAGCAAAGTGTATGGAGATGGAGGAGTGGAGAGAATGTTCCAGGAAGAAGAAAATGCATGTGCAAAGGCCCTATGGCCAAAAAAGAATGGTAGATTTGGAAGTAGAAGGCCAGTGTGGTGGAACATAGAACATGAAGAAGAAAGTGATGTGAGCTGAAGCTGGAGATATAAGTTTGAGTAAGACCTTACTGGACACTGTAGGCCACCTTAATGATTCTTCTTTCTTTTATGGGCCATAGGAAATTATAGGAGGTTTTTATATAAGATAATAACACTATTATATTTAACTTTTGAAAACATTACTCTGGATGTTGTGTAGAAAATCAGTTGGAGAGAAACCAGTGTGGGTGTGCAGAGACCAGTCTGTTCTAATAGATAAAACGAGAGGTGATGGTAACATGGACAAGGGTGGTGGCTGGCAGTGTCATTGAAAAAAATGTGGATGGACTATGAAACTTCTAAGGGGTAAAATAGAACTTAATGATGACTGGATATGCGGGAGAGAGGTTGCCAAGAATGACTCCCAGGTTTCTGAATTGCATAACTGGATAGTTGGGGGTGCCATTCACTGAAAAGGGGGAAACTAGTAGAGAGCCAGATCTCAGGGAGGAGACCATAGATTTGGTCTTGGATGTATTGAATGTGAGTTGTGTTTCAATCATCTCAATAGAGATATAAACATGACATATACATACTATGGCCAAGCATGATATTTCCTAGTGACAGAGCATAAAGTGAGAAAATAAGGCAGCTTTGGAGAACTCCAACATTTAAAAGCCAGATAGAAAAAATGAGTCCCAAAGGAAACCAAGAAGGAGTTCTCAGAAAGGTAGGAGAAAAACAAAAACAAGAAGCTAACAGAAGAAAGTATCTCAATAAAGAGGAAGTGGTAAATAATGTCAAAGGCCACTGAGTAGTCAAGTAAGATAAAGAATGAAAGCATATTTTGGATTTAATGGCTTGAAGGTCATTGGTGACCAGAGTGAAAACACTTTCAGGGTAGTGATGAGGCAGAAGCATGACTGGCATGGGCTGAAGAGTGAATAGAGACAGTTCTTTTGAGAAATTTATTTGGAAGGGAAGAAGAATTAATGATAATTAGAGGGGGTGTGGATTTGAGGGGGACAGTATTTTAAGATGGAAGAGACTGTTTTACCTGCTACCAAGAAGGGTTCAGTTGAGAGAAAGAGGTGGAATATGTAAGAGAGAAAAGGGATAGTTGATAGTGTGAGAAGATGGGAAGGAATAGGCTACAAAACTTCAGTGGAAGGAATGGTTCTCTGAAGAGAAAGGATACCTTTCCCTCTGTTACAAGAGGAAAGTCCTAGAGAAGGACGAGGTAATGTTGGAAGTTGAGGCCTTGCCTGATGCTTCAATCTTACCCATGAATAAATGATGAGGTCATCTGCTATTCAAGAGAGTCAGAGGATGGATGCAGGTTTGTGTAAAGAGTGGAGAAGATTTGAAATAGTCATCCTGGAGAGTGAAAAGTACTAAAATAGTTTAGTACCTAGTAGGATTATGAAGGAGTGTTGAGGACTCAACTGAGATTATTTATAGTCAAACAGATCCAGTTTGTGACAATGTAGTTAGTCAGCTGAGGTGAAGTGGAAGAGATGAGGACGTTTAGGAGCCAGGAGGTCTAACTGATGGCTGAATCATCAACATGGACACTAAAGTCCCCTAGAATAATGGCAGGATTTTCAGTGGAGGTGGGAAAGTCAGTGAATATAGAAACCAAAGTCCTCATTGAGAAAGAGGGTAAAGGGGTTTAATATATGGTGATGGAAGATTTGATTTTGGGTGGTGAACACATGATGCATTATCAAATTGTACACTTTAAACCTATATAATTTTATTAACCAATGTCACCCTGGTAAATTTTATAAAAATAAATAAAAATTTACAGCCAAAAAAAAAAAAAAAAAAAAAGAAAGAAAAAAGAGAGTGAAAGAGGGTATATTCATTTATTTAGAAGTGCTATAACGAATGACCACAAATTGAGTGGCTTACAACTACAGATACATATTCTCTAACAGTTCTGGGGGCCAGAAGTCCTAAATCAAGGCGTTGGAAGAGTTGGTTCATTCTAGGGGCTCTGAGGGAGATCTATTCCCTGCATCCCCACTAGTTTCTGGTGGTTGCCAACAATCCTTGCCATTGTTTGGCTTTGTTTGTAGACTCATTGCTCCAATCTCTGCTTCATGTGGCCATTTTCCCTCTGTGTGTTTCTCTGTGTCCGAATTCTCTCTTATTATAAGGACATTAGTCAGGGGCACTCCCTAATCCAGGATGACCTCAATTTAACTTGATTACATCTACAAAGAACCTATTTCCAAATAAGGTCGCTTTCACAGGACTTCAACATATCTCTTTGGGAGATACAATTTAACTCATTACAGAATATATGACCAGGAGGTCTGTAGATGACAACAATGAGAAGGAGTGAGTGATGTATCAAAATGATGTGAGCTTCAGAAGAGCTGAAGTTTTTGCAAGAGGGAGGGAAAAAAATGGTCCAAAAGTAGTAACGAAGATCAAGGAAGACATCTACTCCGCCTCCTGATTCTGTGGTCCTAGAAAAGATAATAGCAGCATCACAAAAGAAGGCAGCAGGGGAAATAGAGTCCTCTACATAGAACTAGGTTTCTGTGAGGTAAAAGAGGCCGAGAATGCTGATTCAGGAGCAAGTGGTCTAAAGGGTTCTGATGGAAGGCTTAGGGAAGTGGAGAAAAACTGGAGGGATGACTGGGTCAAGAACAAAGCAGAGCAGTATGAGAATCAATGTAAGGACAGAGATGAGACTTACAATTTGGGAGTGGACTGATGACTTTGTGAGGTGTGGGGGAGGGTGGATTTAGTCTTAGGATCTTTGAGAAGTTATCAGTATTTGAGCCTGGTGGCCAGAAAACTGCTCTCTCAGCCTGGGTTGATGGCAACTGAGGAGCTGCAGAATGCAAACTACAAGTAATGGTGGCCCCAGAGGGGTCACCTCTGTACCTTTGTGACCTAGAGTGGAATGGAGTCTAGGGTGAGGTCACTGTGTCAGTTACCTAGTGATGAGACTGGATTTCTCATACTAGAAATTGGAAGTGAGAGGGGAAAGGCCAAGAATGACTAAAATGTGCACATTTACTTGGTTTTGACCAAGAAGGTATTGAAACATCTAAGAAGAGTCCCCTGGGCTGTAGGTCTTAAAATGGAGCCCTCTAGCTCTATGCCCCATCTGTGCCAACACACCCACCACAGCCAAAAATGATCCAGCAAGCTACAAATGCTCTCTGGTGTTCAAATGTAGGTAATTACCCAGAATTACTAATGTCTTCTAAGAGGAAGTAAACTGAGCTGAACTCTCATGTTCAAATTCTGCCTTAGGCACTTGCTAACTATGTGACGTTAGACAAGTGACTTAACCTGTTTGTTCCTCACTTTCTTCATCTGGAAAATGGAGACAATAACAGTTCCTACCTCACAGAATTGTTGTCATGGAGGATTAAGTGACTTAATATATGTGAATATTTAGAATAATACCTGGTACATACTAAGAACTATATAAATGTTTTATTGTTATTAACTTGCTCTTCCATCATCCCATTTAATCACTTGATTCTACCCTGCTTGCTGAACTCTCCTGGGCTCTGAACCCTAACTCGAATAACTGCTTCTGATCCTTCCCCTATGGAGGCTCTTCCCTGGGTCTGTTTACCTCCAGATGAAATAAGCCCAAGTCCTTCAACTGTTCCTCATGTGATATGGCTGCTGGTGTACCAGCCCAGTGACTCACATTTGGATACTCTGCACTTTGTCATTGTATCCTTGTTTAAATGGGTTGTCCAGAATGGAGCACAGTGCTCTGTGACAAGCACAGAGAAGGGCAGAACCATCTTTTCTCTTGTTCTGGTTCTATACTTCTGTTAATGCAGCCTAAAATCTAATTACCTCTTTTGGCAGCATCATCACTCTGTTGGCTCGTATTGACTTTACAATCAAATCAAGGTCTTTTTCACATGTGCTGTTGTTAAACCAGGCAGGTCTCTTTTAACCCATGATAGAGGAACAAACCAGCTATAGTTACTGGGAGAAAGTCAAGTCCATCAGTCAAAGCTGTGTCTGGGGGGTTTAATAAGAAAGGAAAGGTGGTCTAGGCAAGCCATTGGTGGTTGGGGTTCATGGCAGATGCTACCAGTTGCTTGCCCAATAAAGATTTCCCAACTTTGTTCAGAGCAATAATGTGCCCAGCTTAAAAGCACTGGATTTACCAGCTTTCTTTGCAACTGGGAGTGTCCGTATGATAGTTCTAATCATAGAGATGTAGGTGAGTGATACCGGGGAGAGCATTCCATTCTGAATAAAAAGGCAAGGCCTCTCTATAAGGTTCTTTACCCTTAACCTTCTTGCTCTGTAGCTATTTCCCCTTCTTCCTGTCTATAATACAGACGTGAGGCCTGGAGCTGCAGCAGCTGTCTTGTGACCATGAGACAAAAAGTAAATAGATGAAAGTCTGCCCTAAGGATGGCAGAGATGAAAGACCAGGGTCTCAATGGCATTACTGAACTGCCTTATCAGCTCTGGGCCATAGATTTAAGGAATTTTTATTGCATAAGGCAAATAAACGTCTACCTATTTAAGCCACTATTATAGAGTAGTCTCTTATCAGTGGCCAAAAGTATACCTAAGTGATATAGAGTTACAACATAGGAAAACTAGGGATCCATTTGGAGGGTAAACATGACTATAGGAATTTAGACATTTAGAAATACAACTGGGAAGTTTGGACCAAAGGAGTCCATCAGGAGGCCAGCAGGCCCAGCCACAGGGTGGGGCTCAGGGTAGGGTCTCTCTCCCTAGATAGTAGACTAACAGAACATGACATGGCCCAGGCCTTGACTCAGGACTGCTGGTCAGGCAAGGTCTCTGGGAGACTCAGACACAGGACATAAGACAGATGGCCAGGGATCAGAAGCAAGCAATAGGTAGAGGCTCAGTGGAAACTTGAGATCAGACTCTAACTGGTGGCAAAGGGACAACTTGATGCTGAGTTCCAGCATGCAGGGCAGGGTTACTTCAATCCTTCCTGTCTTAGGACAAGTGTAGCCTGCAAGTGAGAAGAAAATTTCTCCTACTGTAGAGAGAGGGGGTGAACAGAGGGTGTGATCAAAGCAGAGCCTGACAAGCTTCAGCTTGAGCTGTATGGACACTGTTCTTATAGGTTCTTAGATTTACCCGTAATTTTATGCTCATTTCTACCTTTGCCTGTGACCTTTTAAGATCTGAGCTTAACATTCAGTTAAGAAATGTGTAACCACATTGATCTCTTTAAAGAGTTCTCACGTTTTCTTCTTTCCGATTGTCAGAATTCAGTGTGGAAAACTTTCCCCTCCTCCCTCTCTTCCAAGATATCTCCCCCCTGTCTGGTCTGAGCACACTCTATCACTTTTCCTGGGCAGTCTGGGTCCCCTCAGAAGTGACCCACATTTATCCTCTAGCTTTAGCCTCTGCTGCCTGGCAGTGGGTGGAGAGAAAGGGCTGGAAAGAAGGCTGGCCAGGACCCACCAGCTTTGGGGAGCAGCAACCCCCTTCCCCACCTGGTTATAATACTCCAGAGGCCTGATGAGAGGACAATGCCTTCCCTTCCCCCATCCCAATTTCTTGTGTCATCTTGAGTGACAGAAGAGGAGCTTCTTCTGACTGCTGGTGCGCTACCACTTCTCTTTTGTGTGCAGCAAGTACTGTGTGGATAAGTTATTGTCATATTGTGCTCCTGTGATAAATGGACCTTTGTGAGACACTTTTCACCCTGTGTGTGATGGAGAGAGGGAGGGAGTCTTGCTTGAGTGACTTCTTATAGAAAGCTTCAGAGGTGCTCAGAGCAGATAGCCTAGGCCTGGCAGGCTGCTCCTTCATTGGTACTCAAAGATGTCAATCACTGTGGCCCTGCCAATCAGCTCTGAAGTAGGTATCTGTAAGCGATTAGCTTTCTTTGTTAAACAGAACACTGAACCCTCCAAGGACTAAACAAAGAATGGCTCCGGAAAGACAGTTGCTAGGAGTGCAGGGGCAGTCGTGCCAGTGTCACTAACTCAAACCCTTTCATTTCATCCTCCTTCTTCAGGCCCTTTCTCCACTTTGTTCTTTACATTTAGGTCAGTGCTAGGTCCTTTTAAATTCTACCTCTGTCATTTCCTTCCCACGTTCATATCTTCTCTCCACCCCAAGTGCTGCCGTCTTTGTTCAGCTCTCAACACCTCCCACCTGGACTATGAACCAGTCTTTTAACCAGTTTCCCTGCCTCAAATCTCCCGCACCCCATCTCCAATCCAGTCTCCATCCCACAGCCAAATCAATCTTCTAAAAACACAAATCTGATTGTGTCACCTCCTGTTGAAAATCTTTCAACCTCTTCTGTGGCTCTCAGTAGCCTCGGGATAAAGTTCAAAGTACTTAGCATGGCACCCAGGGCCTTTCATTATACGGTTCCTGCCAAATCCTCAGCCTCATTTTTGGCAGTGATCCCATTTCACACCTAGTCACAATGAAATACTTTGCAGATTTATGAACATGCCATTCTTGGCTTTGCTTCTGGGCCTTTACACATTATATTTCCTCTGCCTGGGACATCCTTCACACACCACCTTCTATCTGTCTAGCCAAGTCTTACTTATCTTTTGAGACTTCAACTAAACTCCCTCAGCCCAAGACACATATTGTACTCATGTCTATATCTATGGTACCTAGTACAACATCTGGAATATAACAGGCCCTCAACAGATGTTTGTTCAATAAATAAATGAATGAATGCCCCTCAACTCAAGAGGCTGGATACAAAATCATCTCTGAGGGCAACTGACATAGTTGATCAGTTCTCCCCACCACTATGGGCGGAAAATCTCTATTCCCTCCCATTCATATCATCTTTATTGCACTGGGTAGCAATTCCTTCATTAAAATGTCTAATTCACTGTGAGCAGGTGGAGGACAGGGCCATGTCTGATCCACCGCAGTGTTCTACCTAGTCCCTAGCATGGTGCTTGGAATGTAATGAATGAACAGGCCTCTCAAATGCCTAAGAGTTTTGTCCCTTGTCCCAGAACCCTCTTCTCCCTTTCCCATAAGTCCCCACCATCAATACAGCTAAACTGCTTCACAACCACATAAGGCTCCTTCTCATCCTCAAACTTTTTGCCTGCATCGCTGTCACGTAGTCCACCCAAATCCTGCTACTTCTCTGGGAACCAGCTCAAACTTTCCCTCCTCCAGAAACTTTTCATGTGTCCACCCTAGCCCACTTCTGAGTAGTATTAATTATGCCCACCCAAGTCATTTAGCCCTTGACATCCCCTCAGGCCATTTGGGGGAAAACCAAGACGCAGAGAGAGAAAAGACCTCTCAAGGGCACATAGCACATTCAGTGGTGGAACTACTACCTGAACCCAAATCCCTGGTCTGTTAACCCTCACACTAGCCAACATATGTGCCTATTTCCTCATGTAGACTACAATTTCCTTTAAGGCAAGTCCGTGTCTGCCACCCCTTCACCAGAGTTTTACTGGACTGTCAAGAGAGCTCTACAGCCAGACTGCCTGGGTTTCTGTGTTGGCTTCACTGGTTACTAGCTATGTGGCCTTAGGCAACTTAAGCACCCTAACCTCAGCTTCCTCAGGTGTAAATGAAGATAAAAGTAGTGCCTACTTCAGAAGATGTTGTGAAGATTAAATGAGATAAAATGCCTAGAGCAGTAACTTAACACCTAGTGTACACTCAATGAAGGCTGCTTTCTTTATTGTTACTATTCTCAATATTAGCAAATCTTCACTGGTAATGGTTGATTAAATATTAGAATGTGGGAGTTCCTGGGAGTGGGAGAGAATGAGAAAAGAAAGTAGACAAGTGAACCAGTCTGAGATTTGGTGGAATCCAAACGAGGTTAGTGGCGGGGCAGGATGTTTGTACATCTCAGTTGCTAGAACCATGTGACTGAGAGGGCCCCAAGCACATGGTTCCATCCGGGCGGCGCAGCTTCCCTAACTCTCAACTATTCTCAGCAGCCTATAGGGGGAGCCAGGAAGCTAGGACCGGAGAGAGGCTGCTGGAAATGTTACTAAGGGCAGAAATGACACCCCATCACTACTACCCATCTTAGCCCCGGTCTTGCCCTCTCCCGTACGCTCTCCAAGCTCTGTCCTCTATAGAAGCTAAGCTGGGAGCTGTCCTTCAGCACCAGGGGCCGTCTTGGCCTTCGGCAGGACAGTGAGGGCGACAGTGGAGTTAGGGACATGGGACTCATCTGATCCGCAGCCGGCTCCAGCGTCGCCTAGTCACGGGGACGGAGGAGGCGACCCAGGGAGGCAGTGAGACGCTAAGGAGATGCCTCCCGCCTCCAAGAATCACCCTCAAAAGTCCCCTAGACCTCGAGGGGTGGGGAGTGAGCGGCCGCCCTGGGGAGGGAGGTGGGTGACCGGGTTGGCGGTGGAGGGGGAGCGCCGGGGCCTGGGACTCAGCGTGTGGTGTGTGCACGCGGGGAGCGGGCGAATGAACAGAGAAGCCGAAGTGAATGGAGTTGGGGGTGGATTGGAAACATCCCCAAACGGCACAGGCTGCGGCCGGCGGGGGCTGGAGGGGGTGGGGGGGAGAGTCCTGAGGCGCAGGCGCAGTCGGGGCCCCAGTCCCGCTCCCTCCTCCTCTCCATGCCTCTTTCTCCGCCCCGCTCCCCCCCAAACACACTCGCACACGGGCTCTCAAGGTGTTCTCCGCACAGCGGAAGATGGCGACAGACTGAGGGGGCATGGCCAGCGGGATCCACCGGGCCGTGCCGCTCGGCGGCCGCCACAGCGGTGCGAACGAGAGGCGGAAGCGAGAGGCGCACTAAGTAAAGCCCGGCGTCCGCGTCCGGCGCCTGTGGCGCCGCTGGGAGCCAGGTGGCCCGCCCGAGCCGGAACTCTGGGAGCAGCAGGCTAGGAGCCGGAGCGCAGCCAGCCCGGGACCGGCCCCGGCCTCGGCGGACGGCCAGAGCACAAGCAAAGCCCGAAGGGCCGGCCGGCGGGCCTAGAAGGGCGCGAGCGAGGCAGGGAGCGGTGCAGAGCGGGCAGCGGGCGGGAGCGGCGCGGCGCGGCGCGGGGCGAGCAAGCAGAGCGGAGCGTGGTGGCCGGGCCCCCACGGCGGCGCTGAGGGGCGCAGAGCTGCGCCGAGCCGAGACGGCCCGAACGGAGTGCAGGGCGGGTGGCCGCCGGCGCCGAGGGCAGTGTCGCGGAGCCGAGGGCAGCTGAGGGGCCCGACACTATGAGGAGCGCGGCGCTGCCGCCGCAGCCGCCACCGCCCCAGTGCCCCGCACCGCCCCCCGCTGGGACGCCGGGCAGCGCCTAGCGGGCCGGGCGGCGGTGCCCGGGCTGTGAGCGAGGGAGCGCGGGAGGGACGCGGGGACGGCACGACAGCGCCCCGCGACTCCGGCCTGAGTGGGGCCCGGGGCCGGCCTGCCTGCCTCACCATGCAGCCCCCGAGGTAGAGCCTGGACGGCGCCGAGGAGCGCGGAGCGGCGCGCCGCCCGCTCTCCCGCCCGAGACGGCCGTCCGGCCTCGCGCCTGCCTGCTCCCTCCAGCCCGGACCTCCCCTGAAATATGTTCAGGGGCGCTTGGATGTGGCCCGGGAAAGACGCCGCTGCGCTGACGATCTGCTGCTGCTGCTGCTGCTGGGTTCCCAGGCCAAGCGACAAACCTTGCGCCGACTCCGAGCGGGCGCAGCGATGGCGACTGTCCCTGGCGTCCCTGCTCTTCTTCACCGTGCTGCTCGCTGACCATCTGTGGCTGTGCGCGGGGGCCCGGCCCCGGGCCAGGGAGCTGAGCAGCGCCATGCGGCCGCCCTGGGGGACCGGCCGTGAACGGCAGCCGGTGCCTCCTCGCGGTGTGCTGCCACTGTCGCCGCCGCCGGGTGAGCCCAGTGCTTCCCCGGGCACCTGCGGCCCCCGATACAGCAACCTGACCAAAGCCGCCCCCGCTGCCTGTCCCGGGCCGGATTGCGGCGGCGTCCCAGAGCCCACGGGGCTGGACGCAGCTTGCACCAAATTGCAATCTTTGCAGAGACTTTTCGAACCTACTACCCCGGCCCCACCTCTGCGGCCCCCTGACTCTTCTTCCCAGACCCCTGCCGAGTTCCCCTCCGCCAAAAAAAACTTGCTCAAAGGCCACTTTCGGAACTTTACTCTCTCCTTTTGTGACACCTACACTGTCTGGGACTTGCTGCTGGGCATGGACCGCCCCGACAGCCTGGACTGCAGCTTGGACACCCTACTGGGGGACCTGCTGGCCGTGGTGGCCAGCCCGGGCTCCGGGGCCTGGGAGGTGTGTAGCAACTGTATCGAGGCGTACCAGCGGCTCGACCGACATGCTCAGGAAAAATATGACGAGTTTGACCTCGTGCTGCATAAATACGTACAGGCGGAAGAGTACTCGATCCGGTCCTGCACGAAAGGCTGTAAGGTAGGGACTGGCGTCCGCGGCCACAGTGGCTGTTTCGGCCGCGGGAGCGGTGGCGGTGGGGCCGGGAGAGGAAAGGAGGTCTCCAAGTCTGCCCACCCCACCTCCTGCCATCACCCTCGCCGTTTCTCAGTGCGGCACTATGATGCTGCCTTGGGACCTCCGTGTACAAGGGGCCTCAGGGATTCAGGTCAGGTCACCACCTGGCCAACTTGTATTAATTCCGGGTTTGGGCACCGTCCGACTGGGGCTTCCTGGTGCCCTGCTCCGCCTGATGAGGGAGGGGTCATGGGGCCCTGGACTGGCAGGAAGGTGGAAAGAGGGATCCAGCCCCCTTAGCCTCCATCTTCAGCCAGCGATGCCCTCTTCCTTTCCTGGGATGGAACTGAAAGTCCTGGGACTGGCTGATTCAGGGGGGAAGGCCAAAGGCGGAAGGAAAAGTGTTTGGCAACCTGATCCCCGCCTTTTGGCCCCTGGGAATGGGCGACACCACACTGTTGACCTTAAATGACCTGAGGTGGCTGGTCAGAATATAGGTGGGGTGGAGCCAGGTGGAAGCTCCTGGCCAGCCCCTCTTTCCTAACAAAAGAAGGAGCTGGCAACAGAGCACAGAGACCTGTGGGAAGGCCATTGAAGGTTGGCGCATTACTGGACGCCCAGTGCCTTTCCAGCACCCCGGGGTGGCAGTGGAAACACAGCTGGCTTTCTGGCTGCTGGAGACAGGCATCCAGAGGTGAAGTGGTGCTGCTGCAGAACAGGCCTGCCTAGGACAGAGCTGAGTTGAGAAACTTCTTGACCCTTAGCAGGGTCATTCTGGGCAATAGGTATACAGGGGCTGTAAACATTTGGGACATGTGCTACTCTGGTCACTCAGCCTGGCCAGGTGGCCTGCCTTTAGGAGGAAAGAGAACAGCAAGGTCAAAGGGTCAAGTGACAAGGATACAGGGTGGGGTGGTGGCCTTACCTGTCCTCTATCGGGGGGCTGAGAGCTGGAGAGAGAGGTGGTTGCCTCCTAGCCCACCTTGTCTCCTACCATGGCTTTGGGGAGGGTCAAAAGTGCCCCCTTTCATCCCACGTGACCCCTGTGGACTTCTGCAGGGTTCTATGCTCTTGGTGGGGTCCTTAAGGATTAGGGAAGGGGGTTGGGCAGAAAAGGGGTAGCTCCTTGCTCCTGACTTCACTTTCTCCTTCTCCTTTTTCCTGCTCTCCTAACCTAGCAGTTTCCCTCCCGCCTCCCTCAGCCTCAGCTGACTCACTGCCTCACTCACACTACCAAATGAGATATTCCACTTCTTAAAGGTGTACAGACAGATAGACACACATGCTGCCATACACCCCATCACTACCCTGGGCAGGCACACAGAGATACAGAGTGGTCATTACACCCACAAACTGTGATAGGAGCAGACACCGTGTCACACATGCACATCTCACAATGTCAGAGACACGCTGGCAGAAGTATCGTCACATGAAAAAGGACACATTTTATCATATAGAGATAGATATAGAAATGCACCCTCCATGTCAGCCACAGATGCACATACTCAGTGGAACACAGGGACGTGGCCCACCAGCAAAAAGAATAAAGAATGTCTGTCCTTTGTCGCCTTCCCTTGAACTCCGTGGCCCTGACTGTTTCTTTTTCCTCAGTCACCAGGATGAATGAGAAACCATGCCACAACTTCCTGTGGGGTTTTCCCCATTATTATAGTTGGCTTCAAGCTCTGTCTCATCCCACATTAAATAATAATCCCTCATGTTGATTATTTTTACCAAGCAGTTTGGTGTAGGAGAAAGACCACTGATCTCCTGGATTCAGGAGGCCATAGCACCTCTACCACTTGTTAGCAGTGCGACCTTGGGCACGTCACTTCAGTTCTCTAAGTTTTTGTTTTGCCATTTGTAAAACAGATAAGTCCTTGTTCTGCCCACAACCTGAGTCTTGTGAGATTCAAGTGGGAAGAGGTAGCTGATAGTATTTTGAAGTAATAGTATAACACCTGTCACTGATGTAATGACTAGGTTTTTCAACCTCTCTCATATATATTATGAGATCATAATACTAGCACCATTGTTCCCATTTTACAGATGAGGAAACTGAGGCACGGGAGTCAAACGATTTGCTCTAAAGTCACTCAGCTAATAAACAGGAGTGCCAGGCCTCCAACCTGCATATTCTGGTGCTAAGCCCTTGCCTTTTCCAAGGCCCTCCCTCCTCCTTTGTCTCTTTGTCACCGTCACTCTAGCTCCCTCTCATTCTCTTGCTCTCCCTCTCAAGTGAACTCCACCTGCTCTCTCACTGCCTGCTGTGAGCTTTCTTCATGTCTTTCCCACTTCTTCTGTGCTCTCACTCTCACCTGAGGCCTAGGCCTGAAGGGGTCTTGATGCCAGCTGTACGGTGGGCACTGAGGGCAGACAGCCTTGCTCCTCTTCTTCCTGCAGCCCCTCTCTCTTCATTCCACCACCCACTGATTTCCCAGGCCTGCTTCTCTGATCCCTGATCCTATCCCTGGACTCCAGGCCTGCCTATTAACACCCTACTCCAAATGGAGTCCCTTGGAGATAATGCCCATCCTGGAAGCTTCTCTTATGTGGAGATCCCACAGCCCCAGACCAGGATGAGGGGCTTCCTCAGTGTATAGAAGCCAAGCCTGGACCTGCTTCTGGGTCCAGTGAGCCCCATGCCCAGGGACCTGTCCTCAGTGTCTCAGTCTTTCTTAACTGAGCTCCATAAACCCTGTTCTCTCCCTTTGCAATGTCTGCCCCTGTTTTGGGCCACACAGGGCCCCACGAATCATACCTGTCCTCACTGCTGCCTGTGACACCTCTCAATTTAGTACCAGCTGCAACATTTCCTTAATGTGCGACTGACTTCCTCTCGCACAGCAGGGCAATGTTAACTTAGGCAGGCCAATGCCCATCCCCACCCTGGCCTTTAACAACCCCTGGGGCCACGTTTCACTCTCCCTTATCTCCCTGTGCATGCATCCCCAAAGCCTTTACCTTTCCCTCCCTTTGGCCCTCCTGACCATGCCTAAGGTTACTGGACATCCACCTCACTCCCCATAGCTCTCTATCCTCCCAACCCAGACATGTCTCTGCCTCTTCCCCCACTTCTGCCCCTCCCCTCCTCTAAATTCAAGGCATCTGGTTGAGGGGAGTGGTAAGGATGGGAACAAAACCCTGGTTTCTTCTCTCATATTTCTGATCCAAGTGGGGATAGAAGCCCTAAAGAAGAACAGTTCTCAGCTCTCTTACCAGCCATAGGGCCATGTTAATAAAGGTCAGTGCCAAGGAAGGATGTGATGGGTCTGCTCTGTTCTGAACTGACCCCAACACACACGGAAGACTGTGTGTTTGGTTCTGGGTCTCATGATGAGCAGATTGAGACAGGCTAGAACCCAAGTTCTCTTGGACAGAGTTGAAGGAGCTGTTTCACCTGGAGAAGGGGAGACTCGGGAGGCTGTGATCTCTGATTTCAGACCTTGGAAGAGTTGTCCTGGTGTAAAAAGAGGCATGTCCCGCTTCGTTTCAGGGGGACTTTGTAGTTAAAAAGTCCTGAGTACAAACCCAGCTCTTTTATTATCTGTGTGACCTTGAGCTAGGGACTTCAACGCTTGGAATCTCACTTTTTTCATCTATGAAATGGACTTCAGCTCTCAGAGCTCATTATTAATGAGAAGTCTGCACAGCACCTAGGCCTGGCACAGCAGTGTTACTCAGTTCACAGTTTTATTTTCCTAACCAAAAGGGAACAGACTGCCTTAGGAGGAGGTGAGCTCCTGTTTCAGGGAAACGTCTGACCCGATTTAGGCAGACCCCTGGAGGAAATGCTGTGGAGACAACTTGAACTCCAGATTATGAGAAGAGCTGGACTAGGTGAGCTCTGAGGTCTGTTTCAGCCCAGAATTTAGGCCCACGATCAGAGCCTTGAACAGCAGCGCTGGATGGGAAGGGCTGGGGAAGGAGGCCTAACACCCACAGATGGTGCAGGAGGGGCTGCCAGAGCCAGCACCTCGCCTTCTGCCCATACCCACTGGGGCCCTGCTCTTCTCCACTCTGGCTGGCAGCTGTTTCTGCCTCACTGCTTTCCTCTTTCCTCCCACTTGCCACAGTTTTCCTGCCAAGCGGGACTCCTGGGCTAATGCTGGTGCTGTGAGCAGAGAGCTCAGGGAACTGGGCAAAGGGCAGGAGCCCCAAGCTGGCCAGTGCTTCCTGTTGTCATTCAAGCTTGCAGACAGAGAGCAGTGCCTCATGGTCAGCCTTCCTGACCGACGGTTCTTGCGGGTAGAGAAGGTGCCCTGGCCTGTTTGGGGGTAGAGGAAGAGGGCAGTAGTCAAGAAGCTGGCTCCTGGGAACTGGCAAAGCCTCCCCTAGGGAGAGGCCTCCACACCCACAGTAGGTCAGTGCCAAGGGTTTCCTGGAGGGGGCAGGCACAGAGAAGAGGCAGTGTTTATGGCTCGGATGAGGGTATAGTAGGTTAAATGTGGGACTGGGAAAGTGGTCTCATGCTGCCCACACCTCTCCAGATCCCCGGACACCCATCCTGACCCACTCCCCACTCCCACCCCCATATTCTTCCCAAATTTTCACCCACACCCAGCATCCTCCATCCACATACAAATGACCTCACAACCTTCCCAGTCTTCTACTGTATCACCCTAGACCCTTACCAAACCACACCCCACACCTCACTCTATTCCTTAGCCCTACACTCACCCTGCTCCAACCCCTACTTTTCCCAAAAGTTACCTCCACCCCTACGCATCCTCCCTTTCCCCCCACTCCTTGCCCTGCTCGTCTCTAACAGTTGACACCTTTCCATCTCCCATCCCTCCCTATTGCTCTCAACTTTCACCTCTGCCTCGCATCCCTCCCAACCTTTACTTCAAGTCCTTACCCCCAACCCTCCTGGCACTTCTCCTCTTGCCCTTGACACCTCCATGCCCCTTCACCCATTGCATCCCTCACACCCCACTCACACTTCACCTCTCTTATCCCCATCCTCCTTTCTATCCCCTTTCATCCTCTGGTCCACTCTTCTCCTGTCTCCTTTTTCCCTTCCCCCATCCCTCTTTGCTCTTTTTCTCCTCTCTCCCTTCTCTCCTTCCCACTCAAGGTAGACATGTACATGTGTATAGGTACACACCCTTAGACACATAGACTCACACTTACATAGATACACAGTCTTCTTCATGGCCACTTCCCATCCTTCCCACAGGCCGGTGCCTGACTACTATAGTAACCATAGCAACAGGAACCTCCGAAAAGGATACACTGGCATCTCCTAAGGGTGGGGAGGAGGGTTAAACAGAGGAAGGGAGCCCAGGAGCCTCCTACCCAATCTCATGGTCTGGCTGGGAGAGTCTACTAAACATAGTAGAGTTGGAGGTGTGGAAAGGGAAGACAGTGAGTGTGGCTGAAATTAAAGGAGTGTCAAGGATCTCCAGGCACAATACAAGCATGAGAGGGTGCTTCTAAGCCATATAGACATGTCGGTCTCCTTCCCAAGCATCGGTACCCCAGGGAAAGGGCACACCCAGCCTTCCGTCGTGTGTGGATGTGTATGTAGGAGGACACATCAGGCTCAAGGGTGGGAGTTTGCCCTAGAAAAACTTCTCCCTCAGGGCATTTCCTTTGTGTTGCCACCCTCCGAGGCCATTTACCTGCTGTGTGCCCATGCAGACCAGGCATCATACTTACTCCACTTCAGGTCATGTCTCAGCCACATGCAGATTGCAGCTGTAGGTGTTTGCTAGAAAGCCAGGGGTAGCTTCTAAGGGATCTAGACAAATATGGGCCTCCACAACACCATTCTCTGATGCTGACCTGGAAGGTCTCTGGGGAGTGGGTATATTGTGTTCCGGTGGTTACGTAGACCAGAGTGTGTGTAGGCCACCACAGATGCGGGACTAGACTTTTATCCATATGCATCAGAGGGGGTTCAGAATAGCCTGCATTTTTGACATCTTTAACCAGGCAGGTGCTTAGAAGGGAGAGTAAGCATGCCAGGTGAGCTGCAGCTGACCATGGGAAGAAAGGGACTTCTTCCAGAGGGACAGGGGCTGTCAAGGCCAGAACTCCTGCTCGAATGACTCTGGAGAAAGGAGGTGGAACCTGAGCCGCAGTCTCTAGACAAGGAGCTTCATTCTGCAGGCTGGCACCAAAGGAGAAAGGAGGAAGAAAGGGAAAGGGGAAAAGGGAAAAGAATACAGCAAGCTTTGGAGTACCTGGGAGGTACCAGGGTCTTTGTATGTGTCCATGAACTCATTTTATTCTAAAAGTTGTCCTAGCAGGCAAGTGCTATCATTATCCCCATTTTACAAGTGAGAAAACTGAGGCTCACTGGGGGAAAAGAGACCTACCCAGGCCACATAGCTAGAACGTGGAAGGAGTGGGATAGAAACTCAAGTCAGTCCATTCTTCCCCAAGTGCACACAAGTACAAAGAAAATGTCAATAGTCTCCAGCTGTCTGTGGTAGTGCCCAGCTGGCTGTTGAGAGGCTGGGGTAAGAATTTGGATTGACCACAGGGGAACTCTAGCAGAACCTATTGGTAGCTTGTAAGGGGCCCCTGGAGTGTCTCAGATCCAAAATGGGGACACACTAACATCCTCTTTGTTCAGTTCCCTAGTATCATGTCCGTAGGACCCATTACCAATCACCTATAGCCTCTTGGGATAGTGATGGAGGATGGGCGTGAGGAAGCATCTATTACAGTCTCAGCCTCAGTCTGCTGGAAGGACCAACTGGGCCGATGGAGAGAAAGTCCCCGAGGCAGGCCCAGTGGAGGACTGAGCCCCAACTAGCACCTACTGGGAGAGCCAGTAGGGGAAACAGTAAGACCTTGTCACTTCAGGGCCTGTGTAGGCCTGGCCTGGGTTTTGGATACCTAGTTCCCATGCCAGAGTTTTGGTGAGCCCTGGCCTGGGATGGCTACTTCTCTTAGGGGTAGAAGGAAATGCCAGCTCATCAGGTTCCACATGGAGAGGGATGCATGCTAGTGTTCAGTGTTTACATTATTTCCTGTCTTTTTGTTTGGTTTTTAGTAGACAGCATGGCTACCTGGTTTATCTGTGAAAGATGAGCCTATGTGTTTAGTGTTGAACTCAACTAAAACTTCCAAACAAGTTAATCAATCAGAATTATTATATACTCAGAATCTTTTTAAAATAGCCTTTTTTTCCAATCACAAAAAAAATAGTCTTTGAGAAATTTTGGAAAGTAGAAGTTTAACAGGAAAAAGGTACAAGAGACACTCTTAATGTTATAGTGTATTTCATATATATGTATATGCTTTTTACTTATAAAATATACATAATATAAGATCTACCACTTTAACCTCTTTAAGTGTAGAAATCAGTGGCATTATAGCCATTTGCAATGTTGTACAACCATCACCACTATCCATTTCTAAAACATTTTTATTATCCTAAATAGAAACTCTGTACCCATTAAGCAATAACTCCCCTCCCACCCTCTCTCAGCTCCTGGTAACCTCTATTCTACTTTCTGCCTCTATGAATTTGACTACTTTTAGGTACATCATATAAGTGGAACCAACCATTATTTGTCCTTCTGTGCCTGGCTTATTTTATTTAACATGTTTTCAAGGTACATCTGTGTTGTAGCATGGATCAGTGCTTCATTCCTTTTTGTAGTTGAATAACATTATATTGTCTGGACAGATCATGTTTTGTGACCTATTCATCTCTATGGACACTTGGCTTGCTTCCACTTTGGGGGCAATTATGAATAAAGCTGCCATGGACATTTATGGATAAGTTTTTCTGTGGAATTATGTTTTCGTTTCCTTACACCTTTTGTCTGCTGTGAATCGTGTTGTTATGAACATTGGTATATAAGTATTTGAATCCCTCTGTTCAATTCTTTTGAGACTATACCTAGATGTAGACTTGCTAGGTCATATAGAAATTCTATGCTTAACTATTTGAGGAACCGCCATACTGTTTTCCATCGTGCCTGCACCATTTCACATTCTCACCAACAGCACACAAGGGTTCCAACGTCTCCACATCCTCTCCAACACTTATTATTTTCCTTTTTGTTATAATAGCCAACCTAATCATATGATTATATATTTTTACATAGTTGAAATCATATAGTTTTTTACCCAGCTCTTTTTAATTTATTGTTAAAGTTATACTGAGTATCTTTCCATGTAATTAAATATTCATAAATGTCATTCTTAATGAGTGTACAATATTTTATTACATAAATTTAGTTAACTAGTCCTCTGTTAGATATTTACTTCACTTTACTATTATAAATAATGCTGTGATCAATATCTTTGTTCATAAATCTTTGTCAGACTGTGATTCCTTTTTTAAATAAATACTATCTCAATTATTTTTTCTTATTTTTCTACTTTGCTGAGTTTCTTCAATCACAAAATAATGCATGCTTATTGTACCAAATCTAACAATACAGAGGCTTATAAAGAAAACATCAATAATCCTCCCATTCCCTTCCCTCCCAGTCCCACTGCCCTGAGGTCACTGATATTAACAATTTGTGTGTATACTTCTGCCCAGCTCTCAGAGCTTACAGAAACACTTGCACACGAAATGTCTTTCTTTCCTTTGTTGTGCATACAAATGGGAGCATAAACATTAATTGTACAGGGTGAACATTTAGGACTGTCTTACAGAATCAGAGAATTAACTTTTTAAGGCTTTGACTTGCAAATTTATTTCTTACCCAATTTCTTTCCAGAGGATTATTCTAGTTTATACTCTCACCAAAAGTGTGGAACTCATTTACCCCTCTTTTCCAGTATTGAGTATCATATTTTTGAAGCTTTACTAATTGGGAGTTGAAAGTAGTATATTATAGCATTGGCTTCTAATTTGCATTCCTTAGGTCAAACATTTGTTTTTCTTATTTATAGGCCATTTGTAATGCCTGTTTTGTGAATTGTCTGTTCATGTCTTATGTTTTTCTTATTGATTTGTATGTACTCTTTTATAGGTATTAATGGTTTTAACCTTTTCTGATCACATTTGTGGCAGTTTTTTCATTTGTTACTTGACTCTTAGAGCTGAAAGGAGGGAATGAGAAAAAAGAGGAACTATCCCAGCCATTTTTTATATACTTGATCTCACTTAATTCTTACATCTACCTTGTGAAGTGCATGTGCATTTATCTCTATTTGGCACAAGAGAAAACAGGCTCAGAGAGGTTTAGTAACTAGCTCAAGGTCATCCAGCTAGTGAGAATTGCAGCTGGGATTTGAATCCAGGTCAAATACAGAGATTTGATTGACAGAAGGCAACAACACTACCCAGTCTGTGTCAGTGTAATTGTAGTATCGGTAGAGCTTTGTGCTAGTTGCTTTACGATGTCATTTATGGAAAGGTAAGGATAGGGGCTTTTATTATCTCCATTTTGCAGATGAAGAAAGTGTAGATCAGGTCATTTAAGTATCTTGCTTAAGGTTTCATAACTGGTAAGAGCAGACCCAGGATTTGCCCACAGGACTGTTTGAGTTTAAAGATGTTTGACACTGTCTTCACCCCATACATGCTGCGTCCCTAGGGCCATCTTCTTAGATCCAAATTGAGGCCCAGAGAGGGAGAGAATGTTGCTCACAGAAAATTAGTGGCTAAGTCCCTGCCTCCTTATAGTTGACTTGTCCAAGACCACACAGCTAGTTAGTGGCTGAACCAGACTTGGAACCCAGCTCTGGCTACCTCTGTGTCTGACTGGAGCAAAGGATTTGCAGTGAAGAACATTTATGGAGCTACCTGGGGGTAAAGAGCAATTAGATAGAGTGTGTAGCTGCTCTAAGACCTTTCTGAAGGAGTGGACTCTGGCATTGGAGTCTTCCAGGGCAAGGCAGTTCTAGAAGTCCATAAATTATACAACCCAGGAGAGAGGACTCGTGTCCAAGAAAATCTTACTCATACAGGGACTGGGCTGTATACACTGATTTTAGAAAATCTCCCATCCAGTTGTAGAAATTTCTCACCAGCTTGACCTGAAATTCGATCAAAAAGATTTATCTGAGTAACAGGCTAATTACTTTGATGGCAATAGTGAAATGCAGGAACCATCCGAGGAGCAATATGGCCTATCAGAGCTTGGGTACTGAAGTCCAAGTAAACCTGGTTTCAAGTTCCAGTTTAAAATCTGTCTTCTCCATAAAATAGTTGCTGAGACCTCGAATAAATTTTTTTCATCTCTCTTGGAACCTTACTTTTTTCTTCTTTGAAACTTAGAAATAAGGGTCATTATGAAGCTTAAATGACATACAACACACTAATCTCTTAAGATCACAGTGCTTGTGGGATGGAAAGTGCTCAAGAAATGGTAGCCACCCTTATTATTGGCTATGTGGTCTTGGGCAACTTATTTAAACTCTCATGTCCTTCCCATCTTCACTTATAAATATGTCTCCACCTCAGGGGGTGGTTGTGAGGATTCAGTGAGTTAATAAACGTCATTTGCCTAGAACAGAGCCTAGTATATAGTAAGCACTTAATAAATGGTAACTACGATTATTCTCACCTTAATTAGATATGTTTAATCCAAATGATTGCTTGATACCCAATTGAGTTTGACAGGACTAGGGTAGACTGCTTAGGAGAAGCAAAAGGTAATTTGGGGGCAGGAGGCAAAATGTCTGATATAGAGGTGGGAGGTTAAGAGCCAGAATGCACCTGAAGAGATTCTCATCAGTGAGAGCACAAAGACATACTTAGGTAGGCCAATGCCTTGATTTACCTCATCCCCAGAGACCAAGCACAGCTGACAGGTCCTTTTATCACATCTGTGTTCTCCCATGCCTCTCATCTGTCTAGCAAGACACTGCGTTTGAGGAAGGGAGTAAGGCAGGGATAGGAACTGCTTTAATGACGATCCCTGCAGAAGACTGGAGATTGCTTCCAGGGCCTGAGCCCAGGACTAGCAATGTGTGACAGATGAGCATGCCTGGGAGCGGACAGTGGGATTTTATGCCACGCACATCTGTGTGCATCTCAAAGGAAGCTATGGTTGTCACTGTCATTCCTGTGGTGGCCTGCACAACCAATGGGGACAGAAGCCCCCAAAGTTCCCTCCCTCTCATATTTGTCCCTCTCTTTGTCTATGGGACCACTCTTTTATTCTCTGTGGCCCACACAGTAGTGATGGAGTACTGATCCAGGACTGGTCAGTGCATGGCCTTAGGCTTTGGGGCTTTGGGGCTAATATATTTTCGTAATTTTAAAAGCCAAGTATAAGATTATATAGATATAGATATAGATATAGATATAGATATAGATATAGATATAGATATAGATATAGATATAGATATAGATTAGATATAGATATAGATATATTCACTCTTCAAAGTTAAACACTTGAAACGCTCTTAGCTTTTTCTTCTGATATTTATCTCTACATTTCTAATGGTATTCCAGTACTGCTATTCCTTGACTTTCCCATTTTAAATATGTGTGTATGTTTGGGTGTGTATATACATGCACAGGTTGATACATGTATATACATATTTACTCATGTATATTTATCCTATGTATATTCTCGTTAGCATATATATGCTAATATATATGGCATCTATTTCCTTGTAGCTTATACCTTTATTTTAAATAATAAATATAGATCTCAATACTTATAATTAAAACAGAAGCCTTCTGCTTTACCCCTGAGCCTCACTCTTCAGAGTTAAATACTTGCAAATCTCTTAACTGTTTCTTCTGATATTTACCTCCACATCTCTAAATGGCATGTTAATACTACTTTTAAAAAAATTCCTCTGTTTTAAATATCTATTGACTTTTTATTTTATTAGAGGAGGATTTAGCCCTCTCTCTACCAGCAGCACCATATGTGCACACATACTTCCCCTTCCCTCATACATCCAATATCAGCATATCACAGTTTCTGATTTTAGCAGAATTCCATGTTTACATTATTAGGATTATAAATATTGTTCACAGCTGAGTCATGTAGAATGCTGTGATTACATTTCCTTCCTCAGTCAACTTATTTTCCCGGAGTTAATAACTGCCTCTTTTTTTTCTGTTTTCTTAGTTTTCTATGACTTTTTGCTAGTACATCCCCAATTTCTCCATCAGGAGTGTAAAATTCATGCAAACACATTAAACAACCCATTACTTGAAACTTTTTCTCAGAGCTCTCTACCTTGTTCCAATGTGAGCTAGTTGCTAGAGGCTTGGTTTTTAATACTTGGATTTCAGGTACTTAGCAAGGACCTCTTTATACCCAGTTCCATGTGAAACCCTAAAAGCAATGCACAGATAAATAAGGTAAATCCCTGTCCTCAGGGAGCCTAGGGTCTCAAGGATGTTTAATTTACAGAGATGTCTCATCAGAAGGCTTGGGCTCCTTGCAGGGACTTTGATCTAAGCTGTCTTTGATCTCACACTCCAGACAGGCCTTCCCCTCTCCATCTGCACTAAATACCAGAAGAATACAATACAGTCCCCAGAGAGCAGATGTGGTCTTGGGCTGCATCGACAGAAACAGCTTCCAGAACAGGAAGGCTTAGTTCTACTTGACTCTGTGTTGATAAACTCTATCTGGAGATTATGTTCAGTTGCAAAAGACACAGCTAAATAGGAACTCGTGTGAATAGGAACAACCAGGGTTGAAGGGAGAACTGGAAACCACATCCCATGAAATAGTTGAAATATTGAGAATCTCTGGCTTCTTGGAAGAGTAGTCTACATGTAGCTATCTCCATTTTTCTTCCATCATGTTCCCTTTTAAATTGACTATAGTCTGGTTTCTGCCTCCACTGCTCCACTGAAACTGCTGTCACCATGGTGAGGCTGCCAACATGTTCTTAAGTCCATATCTACTGACCACTCCTTATTCCCTAATTTACAGAATGTCTCTCTCTTCTGTTTCTCCTCCAATCTCTTAAACCAATCCTCCATCTTCATTAGATTCTCTTCCTCCATCTACCCCTTAAGTGTTAGTATTTTCCAGGGATCCACTGTTGATCCTTTTTCCCTCTGTGCTCACTCTCCCTAGGCTATACCATCCACTTCGTGGGCTTCTACCATTGCTTTATTAGTCAGGGTGAGCTAGATTATGCTGTGATAACAAACAACTCCCAAATACCAGAGGCTTAACACAGCAAACCATTATTTCTTGCTCATAATACATGTCCAAAACAAGTCAGCAGGGATCATCCACTCATGATGATCACCAAGAAACCCAGGCTAGGAGAGGGTTCATTTCACCACTGCTTCCGCAGTCAGCAGCAGAGGGAAGAGAATGTGGCATATCACACGCCAGCTCTTTGAACTTCTCCCCAAGAGTGAGCCATGTCACTTCAACTCACATTTCATTGACAATGCCTAACCTCAAAGAGTATAGGGAAAGTATAGTCCTACTATGCTCCTAATGGTTAACACCTTAACTCTTGCTGTCTGCTGCACCTTGATGTCTAGCCTAGACGCTCCTGAGCTCAGACCACTATGTCAAACTGTCTCCTTGATGTTTCTACTTTGTTGACCCACATGTACTTCAAAGTCAATATGATTGGAAACTGAATTTATATTTTTAACTCCCAAATGTACTCATCCTGGTTTCCCTTCCTTAAAGAAATTACTATTCATCCTGCCACCTAAGCCAGAAATCTGGTATTCATCCCAGACCCCTCTTTTCTTCTCATTCCCCACATCCATAAAGTTATCCTGTTGATTCTACCTCCTTGACATCTCTTCTCACATCTACTCCATTCTCTTCATTTCTTAATTTTGCTGGTACTGCCTTCACCGAGGTCCCCATCGTCTCTCATTCAAATTGTTGTAATAGTCTCCTAGGTGGTCTCCCTACCTCCATTCTTGATGCCTGCATTCCATCATACATACTTTCAGACATAAGTCTGAAAAAGTAGTCACAGGAGTGATAAGCTATCTTTTAAAAGTCAAGTATTTAAAACTTGTTAAAGGCTCTTTGTTGCCTATAGGATGAAGCCCAGCTCCTCCTCAGCATCCAGCGCATGTCCTGATATGGGCATGGCCTTGTATACTTATCACCACAACATATAGTGATTGATTCACATGGTTGTCTCTTCTGCTCCTTGAAGATAGGCAGCTGGTCTTGCTCCTCTCTGTGATCTGTAGCTCTCCAGCACAGTACCAGGCACGCAGAAAATGTTCAGAGAATGGTCATTGAGTGGACAAATGAATGGGAACACCTAATTCAAGGAAGTTTACAAATACCTTCATGGAGTACAGAAAACTCACTGTTCTGTATGGCCCCAGATGGGCTATAGGAGCCTTTAGTAAAACCACAGAGGGGCATTATTTTAGCTCAAAAGAAGGGAGAACTTCTTTAACTGCTAGAGTTGTCTGAAGATATGGCTGCCCTAAGAGAGACTGAGTGCCCAGTGACAAGAGGTTTATAGTCAGTAGCTAGATAGTGTTTGGCAGTGATGTTGGAGTGGAAATTCCAACAGCAGGTAGGAAAGTGGAGTGAATCCTCTCGCAGTCCTCTTGTAGTAGTCAGCAAGGCCTCTTGCAGTGGTCATGAACCTACTTCCTTTGCTTACCTGATTGATATGGGTCGTCTAGGCTTCTTAAGAACTGCCTCTACATTAAGGACACTACCTCTCCACTAACCAGGCTGGTCCTGGCCAGGCCAGGCCCACCCAGCCACTGGCCTTTGACCAGATGACCTAAGAGGCTTAGAGATGAAAGGGCCTTCTAGAACTGCTCTGGGTCTAGGTTCTCAACCACCCCTCCAGCCATCTCCCCCGCCTTCCTCCAAGCCAGGCCACTTTGACTCATGACCGCTCATTCTCAGAAACAGGAAAGCTGTTTCTTGTTTTTACAGCCACTTAAGTACAACTATATCATCAACCTGAATTTCCCCTGATCCCAGTCTGACTGCCAATCCCAATGAACTATTATTGTCACCAGAGTTACGTTCATGATCTCCTTCCCGTGGATTTGAGAGACTGACTTTGACCTTACCCTATTCTGATCCAACTCTTTGAAAGCCCAGAATCAAGCTGAGGAGCACATGGCTCTTTTCAGACCTTCCCAGGGATGTCCCTCATAATTCTAGGTGTGCTGATGGATATAGTGCAAAGAGGCATCAAATTACTCATCAGAGCACATTCCTTCTAATCCTGGCTTTGTGGTTGATTTCATGAATGCCTCTGACTTGGCTAAACCAATCCCCTTTTCTGGGCCTCACGTTCCCCCTAAGTGAAATCTAGGGTAGTTATTTGTGTGCTGTGGACAGTGGGTTTCATTCCCAAGCCCAGCCCAGATTGCTGTTCTGCCTCCACAAGCTCTGCAGCTGCAGCTCCTTGCCAAAGGTCCCAGGGGGTACATCAAGAAAACGAGCAGCCATGCAGAGAAGGTCTGTAGGGAGGATTCTGGTGGGGAAATAGGCCCTGAAGGAGGGAAGCCAGTTGGAATCCAAGAAGGAAACTGCCAACTTCCTCATTGGCAAGAACTGAAGCTGTTCTCTCTGGAGGGTTTTCCAGCCCCAAACTAAGGAATTGGGGTTGGCCTCTTCTTTCTAAATCCTTTGGCCCTGAGTCTTGGCTGTGGGCTTTGTGTGTACGCATGTACTTGTGTGCATTTACACAGCACCCTGGGGGTTAGAAGTCAGGTGCCTCTTTTCAGAGGAGCATAGAGATGAGAAAGACCTGGCCAGTGCTTCAAGCCAGGGAGCAGGAAGGTAAGGCAAGGCTCTCCAGGTCTTCTCGCTCCTCCCTAAACTGGCAGCTGCAGGGCCCAGGAGGGGTGGGGATCTCCCTCATCTTGCCTGCTCCCATTTCAACAGTGGCTTAGTAGCTCAGCTAGGAGGAGGGGTGGGACAGCCTTTCCAGCTTCCTTTTTGGGTTAATTGGTGTTCCCTCTAGTTACTCCCTGCTTCCTTCCCCTCCCAGTTCCCATAGCAACTTGGCTGTAGCAGCCAGAACTTGATTGAGCCCAGCGGTGGCCTGACTGAGGTGGAAAAGGGGGGTTCTGTGGGGGAAGGGAGGGCACTGCCAGGCCAAGGTTTCCCACCCCACCCATACTCTGCTGCTACCTCAAGGGTTCAGGACGGTTAAGGTCAGAGGACAGTGCATGAGAAAGTGTTTTCTGCCAGGGCTGGACTTTGGAGAGCATGAAAGCCCAGAGCAGGCCTGGTTCTCAAATCTCCTTCCCTACCCATGCCCTTGTGTCCTGCTCCATCCTGAGTTTGGACTTGGAAGTCACTGGTAGGATTGTCCAGTAGGAAGAACCCTACTGGAGTTGAGAAACCATGTTTCAAGTTCCTCCCTGTGCCACTATTTTCTGTCTGTAGACAAGTCCTCCCCACTTTTCTAGGCCTCAGTGTCCTCATTTATAAAATGATGAAGTAGGGCTAAGCTGATAATTCTCTGCATATTAAAGTTACCTAAGGGGTTTTGAAAAACTACAGATTGTGGGCCCCACCCAGAGGGATTCTGACTTAGTTGGTCTGGAGTGTAATGTGGGCCAAGCAGGAGATTTTTAAAAAGACTCAGTGATTCTAATATGCAGCCAGAGTAGAGAAACTAGAGCAGAAGATCTCCAACCCTCTGGCCTTGAGTCTTGGCTAGCGGGTCTTCCAAATGACTGTTGTCAGGAAATTTTCTTTTTCCTGCATGCCCCAGCTCCAACAAGCCCCACGGCTCTCCTACCCCTGCCTCTTCACCATCCTCGTGGATGAGTGCCCAGGCCCCTGTGCCTGCACAAACAACCTGGCCCCCTCTGGCTCAGTCCTAACACTGATGAGACAGGGCAAGCAACTTAGGCCTGTCTGAGAAAGAGAGCTGCCTGCAGAGACTAAGGCAGACTTGATGCCCAGGTGGTAGCGCTGAGAGCCAGGCTTTTCACCTGAGAAGGATCCCAGGCCACTTCTGAAGCAGGCGGGCCAGCAATGGCCTCAGCTAGCTAGCTGCGGGGCCAGGGAATCAGATTACCTCTCAGCTCCCTGTCATTCTTCCTCCATTCCCCTCATTAGCTCCTTGCCTGTTCCTGCCTTGCCACCCACAGGCCTGGTGTCCTCCTTAGGCAATCTGCTCGCCCACTTGTTGCCATGGTGACTCTGGCTGGGGGTTGTGGGACTTGAGCGAGGGTCGGGTCGTCTAATTAAGGAGAAAGGCCGCACTCCCACTGTCAAGCCACCCCTCTCCTCAGCCCGCCTCCCTCTCTCCCTCCCTGGACTCCCTCCCTCTTTCCCAGAGCAGATGAGTGAAGTGCCCAGGCACCAAGGCCTGTTATTAGGCTAACTGCAGTTGCCTTGGAGGAGAGCTAAAACTCCCATGGGGCCCCCTCATGTAGGAGCAGAAATATAGAACTGGAAGAGCCCAGGGAGAATCCCATAGGGTCCCCTTAATGCCACCAGTGGAAGAGGGGATGATTCCACACAGTCAGGAGTGAGGGTTGAGGTGGACTCTGGGTCTAGGCCGCAGAGATTGTGACAGAGGCCGTGGCCAGAGCCTCATCTTGGCACTCACGGGCCCAAAAGATGGCAGGGTTCTCTGAGTTACTGAGGCCCTCAGCTTTGGGGATTTTCATTTTTTTCCTGCTTTATTTTAATTCTTTCTCTTAAAATTCCTTCTGCTCTCTTATCCCTCTTTCTTACCCCTGCTTTCTTATACTGCCATCTTCCTCAGCCATGTTTCTCCCGCTGTTCACTCTTACCCTTATCTTTCTTTTTTTTTTGTAAGAAGAACATTTATTTTTTACTTTTTAAAATATTTCTTCTATTTTTCAATTCCAGTTGACATACAATATTAGTTTCAGGTATGTAACAGTGATTAGACATTTGTATAACTTATGAATTGATCACCCTGATAAATTCAGTACCAATCTGATACAAACATAATTATTTCAGTACTACTGACTATATTCCCCATGCCGTATTCTACATCTCTGTGACTATTTTATAAGTACCAATTTGTACTTCTTAACCTCCTCCCCCTTCACAGATCTCCCCAACTTCCCTCCCCAATCTGGCAACCATCAAAATGCTCTTTGTATCTATGAGGTTTTTTTCTGTTTTCTTTGTTCATTTATCCTATTCTCTAGATTCCACATATAAGTGAAATCATATTTTATTTGTCTTCCTCCGTCTGACTTATTTCACTCAGCACAATGCCCTCTAGGTCCATCCATGTCGTTGCGAATGGCAAGATTTCATTCTTTTTATGGCTGAGTCATATTCCATTGTGTATTCGTACCACCTCTTCTTTATCCATTCACCCATTGATGGACACCCAGGTTGCCTGCATATCTTGGCTACTGTAAATAATGCTGCAGTGAACATGTGGATGCACATGTCCCTTCGAAGTAGTGTTTTGGGTTTCTTCAGATACATGGCCAGAAGTGGGATCACTGGGTCCTTCTTTGTCTCTTGTTATAGCCTTTGTATTAAAGTCTATTTTGTCTAAGTATTACTACCCCCAGCTTTATTTTGTATTCATTTTCATGAAATAACTTTTTCCATTCCTTTAATTTCTCTCTGTGTGTCTTTTGATCTGAAGTGAGTCTCTTGTAGACAGCATACGTAAGGGTCTTGTTTTCTTATCAATTTAGCTACCCTATGTCTTTTGATTGGAGCATTTAATCCATTTACATTCATAGTAATTGTTGATAGATATGTAGTTATTGCCATTTTATTATTTATATTTTTTATCTTTTTTCCTTTTTTCTTTCTCTTCTTAAGGAAGTCCTTCTAACATTTCTTGTAATATTGGTTTAATGCAGATGAACTCCTTTATTTTTTTCTTGTCTGGGAAGATCTTTATCTGTCCTTCGATTCTAAATGATAGCCTTGCTGCATAGAGTCATCTTGGTTGTAGGTCCTTGCTTTTCATTACTTTGAATATTTCCTGCCAGTACCTTCTGGTCTGCAAAGTTTCTATGGAGAAGTTAGCTGATAGTCTTATGGAAGCTTCCTTGTAGGTAATGAGCTGCCTTTCTCTTCGTGTTTTTAACCTTCTCTCTTTGCCTTTAATTTTTGGCATTTTAAGTATTATGCATATTGGTACAGGCTTCTTTGGGTTCATCTTGTTTGGGACTCTGCACTTCCTGGGCTTGTATGTCTATTTTTTTTTTTTGCCAGAATTGGGAATTTTTCAGTCATTATTTCTTCAAGTGGGTTTTCAGTTCCTTGCTGCCTATTTAGGGTTTGTGAACCCTTGAGAAATTTTAAGAAAAGTCCATAGAATGAGCCAAGACAGGCCATTCATATGGAAAAAGCACTGAAAGCAACTTGGGTGGCCTGCACATTGGGAGGGGTGGGTTCTCAGGGAATCACCCAGGCAGGGCAAGCACCATCAGCCACGTCGATGGAGACTCAGATATGGCAGCTGCCTGAGTCTGCAAGCCAGGTAAGGGAGGGCTCAACAAAGGAATGATGTCCTCTGCCAGCACTTTTGTTTGAGAAAAAGCTGCCCCTCCAGTCTTCATCCTGACAACTCAGTCCATCCCCATATGTCCCTGGTGCCCTTTGAGCTGCTGCCCCAGCGCTAGAGCTAAGAACGAGTGAGTCTGTCAGTGGTAAGACTGCGTGGGCCCTTTAAGAGGAACATCTGCAACTCCAGGCGCCCTCTGTCACTCAGCCACAGTCTCCACTGGTTTTCACAGCCAGAAGTTGTAGGGACTTCTTTCCCCTGAACCAAGACCCTGGGCTGTGGACCCTAGTGTGGGACTGGTACCCCTCGCTCCTCAGGGAGAACCTCTGCAGCCAAGATATCCCTCCCAATTCTGGCACACAGAGGTGTGGGACCAGTCCATTTTGTATCTTCGCCCCTCCTACTAGTTTCGAGGTGGCTTATTCTGTGTGTCCTTAGTTATAAGACTTCTGATCAGCTAGATTTCAGGTGGTTCTCAGTGATGGTTGTTCTGTAGGTTAGTTGTAACTTTGGTGTGATTGTGGTAGGTGAGCACAGTGTTTACCTACTCTGCCATCTTGACCGAAACCCACCCTTATTTTTCTTACTTCCTCTTGCTTGCTCCTAATCTTCACAGCTCCCTCTTACCCTCACCCTCTTATACCCTGCTCTTTTTTACCCTTCATCTTTCACCCTCACTGCACCTCTTTACTTCCTTTACACCCTCCATCTCTTATTTCTCTTCACTTTCTCCCCAACCTTGTTTTTCCTACCCCCATTATCACCACTATTTCTTACCCTCCAACTCCCTACTATTTCTTATCCACCTCCTCCATTGTACCCCCTTATTCCACTGACAACGTCTTCTGCCCCTCGGCCCCGCCTCTGACCCCTACAGCTCTCTCTTACTCAGCCTCTTACTTTCAATTTTTCTTTTCCACCTTCCTTTCACTCCCTTCTTGTTTCTTTGCATATAACTTTTATTTCAATAATTTCACTTTTAGGGGTTTATATAAATAAAATGTAACACAGGTATGCAAGAGAGATGTATACAAAGATATTCACTGAACATTTGTTTATAAGAGTCAAAACTTGGAAATAATATCTATCCGCAGGAGGTCAGTACCCTTTCTGCTCTATTCACACAAAATTGTTCTGTGTTCTTTTAGTATTCACTCACCTCCATAGCTTTACTGATGCTGTTGTCTCAACCTAGAATGCCCCTTTGTCTCATCTTTACCTAACCATCTAAAATCCTACTGTGAATCCTCGCTCAGCTATTATCCCCTCACTAAAATCATTTCCATCCTTTCTATTTACTTCTCTCCAATGGCCAGTGGTTTAACCTCTCCTGCAGTATAAATTGTATGAGAGAGTCTCAAGTTAGATGTGTCTACCCATGAAACTGGAATTTCTCTGAGAGTCAGGACATGTTCTCATTTACTCATCCTGTTCATTCAATTGACAGATATTTTTTACATATATTGTGCTGAGTACAAGCCCATGCCTGTTTTTATGCATCTCACATTTTAGTTGGGTTGACAGAGAAAAACAAAACAAGGATTCGGCCAAAGTCATACTTGTACTGAAGAAACAGTTAAGAGAAAGAGAGAATGATGAGGGGGCATCCTCTAGTTAGAGTGGTCAAAGGCACCCTCTCTGAGGAGGTGACATTTTAACTGAGGCCTGAAAGATAAGAAGGACCTAGCTATGCCATAAGTGAGAGAAGAGCATTTCAGGCCAAGAGAACAGTATGTGCCTGGGATGGGGAGAGTAGGGCATGTTCAAGGAAAAGAAAGAAAATGTCTGTGTTGGAACATGATGAGCTTGTAGGTAGAGGTAGAAAATGGTGTTGGAGACATCCAAGAGGGTCAAGTTATGCAGGGGCTTGAAGTCTGTAGTAAAAAGTTGAGGTTCTATTCTAAAAGCTTTGAAGCATTTGAAGCAAAGGGGTAACATGATTCGATGGTATTTAGAGATCACTTTTATGCCTGTGTGGACAGTGGATTGGAAAGATCAAGAATGGAAGCAGGAAGGCCAGGTAGGAGACTGTCATCCAGGTGACAAATAATAGTGGCCTGCACAAAGCTGTGGAGTAGAATGAGAATTGCCATGCCTTGTGGATGGACTGCCTGTGGGGACACAAGGAAAGAGAGGAATGAAGGCTTACACCTAGGTTTCTAGCTTGCGTACTTGGGTGGGTGGTCATAGTACTTACCTGAAATGGGCAAGACTTGGGGTTGAGAGCAGATTTGGAGTACAAAAAATTGTGACCTTCATTTTAAAATTTGGAGCATGTTAAATTTTAGATGCTGGTGAGATATCAAAGTCCCAAACAATGCTTTGTTCCTCAGAGGGTTGGGTTGATTAGCACCACAACCCACAACTACCCACCATCACCACCCATTACTACTCCCATTTGGTGATGGCTTTGGAAAAGGCCAGTGTGAGATTGCATTCCTAAAGTCCATGTTCACAGTGGAGTTATTTGCATTTTAGTTTAAGTGTTTAAAGTCAGTGTAAGAAGCTTCAGCCATGTTGCTCAGTGTGTGGTTGAAAGGCCTTCAGCAGCAGAATGACATGTACCCTTGTTCAAAATGGGAATCCCTAAGCCCATCTCAGTCCACTTGAAGCTGAATTGGAGGGGCTGTCTGTATACTTAACAATGACTCAGGGGATTCTGAGGCACACTGAAATCTGAGAACTGTTATTATAAGGAGCAACTATGAGAAGATGCTCCTGAAGATATGAGGACTGGATGTGAGAAGGGCTCTAACCCCATGCATGAGAGTTGCCTGGACGTCCTGTTAAAATGCAGGTGCTGACTTGGGTCTGGGGTGGGGCCTGGAATTCTGTACTTCTCACCAGCTTCTAGGTGACAGTAATCCTGCTGGTCCAGGTCCACATTTCCAGTAGCAAGGAGCTAGATCAGTGATTCTCGGTGGGAGATGATTTTGCCCCCCAGGGGACATTTAGCAATGGCTGGAGATATTTTTGGTTGTCACAATTTGGGGTTGGGGTGCAACTGGCAACCCCAAGGTAGAGGCAAGGGATGCTGCTCAATAGCCTAGGATACACAGGGGAGTCCCCACTACGAAGAATTATTCAATTTAAAATGTCAGTAGTATTGCTGCTGATAAACTCTGGGCTTGATGATAACCAAAGGATATAGAGCAGGGAAACTTCCTTAGCTAGTACCCAGAACCTGATAGGAGTGGGCTAGATGAGGGATGGGAAATATACCTGTGAAGTAAAACTGCAAAGTTTCCAAATGAAACATGGTGTCTGCTGCACACCAGGGCTGAAGCCAAGAGGACAGAGCATGGATTAAGTAGAGCTTAAAGGCACATGTGGTGCCTCGTAAGGCAGATTCCTGTTTTTATTAAAAATAACCCCTCACATTGGTGTTGAACTTTAGAGTTTACAAAACATTTTCATATGTGTCATATTATTTGATCCAAACAACACCCTAATGAGGTAGAGCAAGGATTATTCTATCTCTTTCTTGAATTGAGAAACTTAACAGCATCAACCAAAGAAATGTTTGCTGAATTGAATAGAACTGAAATTTACTCCAGTATGGGTAACCTCAGACAAGTCAGGTCACCTCTTCAGGCCATCTGTAAAATGGTATGGTTGGTTGGGTTGATTGGTAAGGACCCTTCCAGCTCAGACATAGGAGTAATTTTGTGATTTTACCAATGAACAATCTCTAAGTCTTGGCTGATTTGCAGACTGGAGGACTTGGGAGTCCTGGCTATGAGGTAGGAGATCTTAGGGTAGGATGTAGTGGTCTTGACTCAAACCTTTCTTCTTCACTTCCTGGATCCTGAGGTTGGGTTGGTGAGCACACCTCCCCCACTAGACTACAAGTACACCCCTCATCACTTTCCTCTGAGGTGGGAAGGGGCTGACACCTGGCTGATGATCTTTCCTCTCCCTACAGGCTGTCTACAAGGCCTGGCTGTGCTCAGAATACTTCAGCGTGACCCAGCAAGAATGCCAGCGCTGGGTGCCCTGCAAGCAATACTGCCTGGAGGTGCAGACCCGGTGCCCCTTTATACTCCCTGACAATGAGGAAATGGTGTACGGAGGGCTGCCTGGCTTTATCTGTACAGGTAAAGGCAGGGCAGTGGGGAAGAGGGAGGAGGCTGGGTCCCAGGGTAGGCACCAGGTCTGGGGTGTGGTAGCAGGGAGGACAACATGGAAGTCAGGTTAGAAGAATGTTAGTGGCTAGAGAAGTGGGCAGTAAGGTCCCCAAGCTGAGATAGGGCCAAGTGGAATGGGCAGAGGGCAGTGTCCATCTGTATCCAGAACACATTCAGCCAGAGAGTCATCCCACAGACACTGTCTGGGGTCCCTGGGAGAGATGTGGATGGAAAGGGAATGTGGTAAGGGGTAGGAACAAAAAAAGTCTTCGGCAGGGCCACCAGAGCAGTCCCAGTTTTGAAAATCTCTCTAGGAAAAGCATAGCTTTCAGCCCACTTAGCACCCACCACAGCTTCCTTATCCATTGACAGGGTTGCTGGACACTTCGCCAAAGCGCCCGGAAACCAAATGCTGTGACATGCAGTGGGTCTCCTGTGAATCGGAGAAGAAGAAGTTCAAGGAGTCTGAGGCCCCCAAAACCCACTACCAGCAATTCCACCATTCCTATTTCCACCACTACCACCAACAGTACCGCCACTACCACCCTCTCCATGACCCCCCAGGCCGCATCAGCCACAAGCCCTCTCTGCTGCCGGTGTCTGCGGGCTCCCGCCTCAGCCCCAGCAGGATCCGGCTCTATGTCCTTGTTCTCATGCTCCTCCATACCATGGTGTCCTTCTCCAGCAACCAGGGTGGTGGGGGACTGGGGCTGGAGGCACTGCCTGCCCTAGATGAGGGCCTGACTCGGGAAGAGTGACGGCAAGGAGGGAGGACAGACCTCCACCACACATTGACATCAGCTCTAGCTCCCCCAGGGGGAGGGGGAGGGGCTCCTCCCATGGGAGATATAGGACAGGTGGGGGCGGGGGGAAATGGGGACCACACATTGTCCCCAACCTACTCCCACCCCAGAAACAGCTCCAACAGAACGGCCAGAAGGCCCCAGGGAGCTGCAAAACTCATCTAGGAGAAAGAGGCAGGAGCAGCAGGCGCCCCCTCCCAGGCACCCATCTATGGGGCTTAGCAAACAAAAGGGGGGGAGTAGGGCCTGGAAATGCCCATCCCTGCTGAGAGCCCTGACCCCAGGGAAGGAGGCTGCCCACCCAGCCTTGGCCCTGCAGGGAATGTTGGGGAGTCCAGAGGGGAGATGCTCTCCCCCCTCTGCATTCCTTCTGTTGCCAAGATCCTTAATTCTCTCCTGCCCATACTCTACAGGCAATGGCAGACGGCCCTCCTCCAGCGCACCTTGCCAGGGAAGTGCCAGGCTGGGAAATGAGGTATGTGCAGTTGTAGCTAGATTGGGGGCCCCACTTAAACTGTGGTTCAGCACCCTAGGCAATGAGGGGTAGGAATGAGGTACAGAGAGAGTGGAGAGAGGGAAGGCAAGGAGAGGAGAGTTGTGGGCAGAGGGCTTAGAGAGATGGCTAAATGGGCTATTGCTACCCTGCTTTGGGGAGGTGGATGATCAGTGTTGAACCAGGCTTGAGGACAGCTCCCCAAATCAGGAAGGGTTGCATAAGAAGCCCTCTGGGAAAGGAGTACAGGAACTGGGGTGTTGGGCCTCGAAACGGAAGGGTGAGGGCACATGGTTGGACTGCCACTGTCTGAAGGGCCATATCTTACAGAAGGTGCACATTCTCCCAAGGGCCATTCTTGCCCTGGAGATCTTGGCCTTGGGGCCAAAGACATTTCCATTTCTGATCTCCATGGAGAGGAGGGACTTCAACCCAAGTGGGTCAGGCCTGGCCTGGGTCCCCATACTCCCCTATCTTGTCCTAGCCCAGGCCTCCATGAAGGAGAATCTGGTGGCATTGCCCCAGGGCTTTCCAGAGATGAGCCTCCCCCATTCCCACCCTGTTCCCATCCCCAGCCTACCAAAGAGTATTTATCCCTTCCCATCCCTGACCCCATGGGTTGCTATCCCAATTGTGGAACAACCAGACTCCTCCTCGCCCTGTAGTGGATCCCCTGATCCAGCCCCCCTTCCCCTTGCTGGAGAACATAGAAACTGGCAAGAGGACCTGCTGAATAAAGAGAATGTACTGTTGTCCCTTGGCTAAGAGACTTGAAATGTTTAGTCAAGCTAGAGGGTTGAATGAGAGAAGAATTATCAAAACCCCCTTCGGGGGCATTAGCCTTGTACTGATCTCCTGGGAGTGGGAGACTACATTCCTTGGGAAATTTCAAAGCCAATAGGAACAGACAAGAGAGCCAGAGCTATGTTCCTGGGATAGGTCAAGGGGCTTATGGTGCCAGAAAGGGCTGTCTTAGGATGTGATGCCAGTGAGGTAAGGAGATATGAGGGCCCAGAACCACATTAGGTGAAACCAAGAAGGAGATGGGGAGGGGACACCTGAAATTGGTTGGCTGGGGGATAAATGAGAGACTTTTATTGTAGAGAGGGAATCATTCAATAGCCTCAGCTGGGTCCCAAATGGACTTTGTGTGACTGGGGAGTCCTTCCCTGCCAGTTTTCTCATTTCTCACAGCATGTCCTCTTCCCCCACCCATGTGCCCTGCCCATATACCCCCGTTTGGCCTTCAGCACTTTGGGCCTAGCCACATACCCCATGCCTAGAGTGCTCTTTTCAGCTGGGGAGGAAAAGAGGTGCTGGCTCCTTTCCAGAGATGCTTATGTAGATGTGAAAGACCCTAGGTACTGCCTTCTAACTCCTGCATCCTCAGGAGGGGAAAAGGGACTGGGAAGTAAAGGGGGACCTTGCAGCCCCAGGGAATGGACCCTTGGAGACTCCCATCCTCTCTTCCCCCTCACCAAGTGCCCAGGAGACCCCTGGCTCAGACCAGCCCAGGGCCTTGCCCAGTGGCAGGGGTAAGGGGCACCTCACTCCACCTCAGAGTCATTTGACTGTCCCTATCCACCCCACTACCCAGATCTCCTACCACCCCTCAATCTGCCCTGCCTTCTGCCACAGGCAGCAGAGCTGGGCAGCTTTCTTATGCCATTTTCTACACTGTGCTTCATGAGTAGGACTTTCTTGCACTAGTTCCTATGACTGAGTCTCCAAGCTGGATTCCTAGTAGTCCCCCGTCCCTTCCTCCCTTACCTGGCTATGATTCAGTTTTCCCCCTTCCCCTGCCTCTGTGTTTCAGTGAGAGTCTCTGTGTGTGTACTGCTTTCTGTTTTGTTGCATTGTGGGGCAGAGGCCTCTCTGCTCTTGTTTAAACCCCATAAAGAAATAAATGGTAAGACTTGATGATAACCTTCCCTTCATGGTTTTGTTCTGTGGAGTCAAGCACTGCCCGAGTAAAAAGTCTGTGCCTTCGGGAGGAGGTTGGACCAGAAGATGGTGACCCCATGCCTCACTCCTTGTTGGCCCAGGTCTCAGGAAAAGGAGAAACTCTGTAGTAGGCCATCTCAGACAAAGAATCAAAAACTCAGCCTCCTACAGGGATCAAGCGGTTAAGTGTAAATGAGTGAGTGAGTGAGTGAGTGAGTGAGTGAGCTGGGCAGAGGTGAAGTATGGACTCTAGCCTTATGAGTGGTGAGAAGTGCAGGGCATGTGTAGTGTACAGGGGACAGCTCAAGCCCAGGGATGTCTTGTGGGAATGTGGGCCCCATGTTGCCAGGTCTTCTCATTCTTCAAGGGAAGTGAGGACTCAGAGTTTTTATATGAAGCCCTCTAATTTCTAAATGTTGTCTCGAGTCAAAAAAACCAACCAAACAGCTCTATGTGGACTAAACAAGTCTGCAGGCCCCACATTGCCTGGGGATGACCGGTTTTGCATGTTTGTTGTAGCCTTTGGTTCTAGTCTCATCTTCTACACTGCTTTAGCAAGCCCGTAGTCTTGCCATAGGAATAACTGCTGGCAAAGTCCTCTACAACTACCACCATTTCACATAAATGGAGGAAGGAAGAGGGTAAATGAGGAGGGAATCTAGTGTCCTCACTGAGCTGCTGAATTCCTTTGCTAGGAAAGCACAAGTCCCTCCAAGTCCCCCCCAAATCATCATGGCATGGAGGTTACAGTATGGTCTCCAGAACCAGTCTGTATGAGTTCAAAGTTTAACACCACCATCTCATACTTGTATGATTTACACAAGTCCCTTAACTTCTTTAAGTCTTAATGTCTTCATCTATCAAAACGGTTACCGAGAATTAGATGATGTACACAGAGCACTTTGCACAACAGTTGGCATCAAGGAGCTGCTCAGGTATTGATCATTATTATTGTCACGAGTCACTTGGTCCTTCTTCTCTTTCCTTTACCACCACCTATAATGGTCACCAAGTTATTTCAGTTCCACCTCTGTACTATGTCTCTAACTCTTTCTCTTTCACCTCCACTCCCATTCAGCCACTTAGGCCATCAGTAGCTTTTACCTGGACTATTGCAATGGCCTACCAATTAATCTCTTATTCAATTACTCTGGCTCCAATCCACCTTCTCCCTAGTACATTGAACTTGGGCACTTAGGAGACACTCCATAAATATTTTGTTGAAAGAACTGCTGCTGTAAAGTACACATCTGCCTAAAGTGAACATATACCTGTCATCAAAAACATTAGATGGCCCCACATTGCCTTTAGAACCAACTGTAAACTTCTTACCATGACTTTCAAGGCTGTTTGTGTTCCAGTCCTATCCTACCAGTCTGATGGTCTACCACAGGCTATGAGACACTCATGTCCCAGCCATGTTTTACTGGTGGTTATTCACTGAATGAGCTCTGTATTTTCTCATCTCTTGCCCTTGATTTACATTGTTTGCTTTGACTGCAATGCCCTCTCTCCAAGTCTACCTATCACTGTCTCACCCAGTTTTCAAAGTCCAGCTCCAATGTCACCTCTGCTATGAAGATTTTCACATTCCCTTTCTCCCAAGCTTAAAACTATCTCATCCTCTTCTGTACTTCTGTAACACTTTGTACTTTAATTATATCCTACCTGTATCAACTTATTAATTCAATCGAAGCATGCCTATTGAGCAATTACTACTCTATGTGAAGCACTGTGCTGGATGCTGGGAATACAGCAGTAAAACACAGACACATTATAGATCCACAAGATAACATGATGTTATATGTTCAGCAACCAAAATGTGTTTACTATACCATTCGAGTTTTTGTCTCACCACATGTCCGGGAGAAGAGCTAGGCTCTCTTGATCTTAGGCATAGGAAATAAAGGCAAGGGATTGGAGGAGACTACATACTCATAGTGCTAAGGAGGTAAAGGGCACAATGGCTGTGGCAAGGTGGTTGTCCTATCAGCCACACATTGTCCTTTGACTCCTGGATATTGCCTTGCATCCACCCCTCTGAGTGGCCCCTTCGACCAGGGCCCAGGTCTTGGTTTTCTCTCTTCAGTTCAGTCAGACTGCAGACGGCCTCAGTCTTTTCTGTGCGAGGAGGTGTGGTGGCAGTGGCTCATGACCTGGCAATGCAGCGGTCACTTGGAGCGATTTCACTATGGCCCCACCAGCAGAGATTCAGATTGAATTAGTCTGTGTTGAGGTCCCAGCTTTAGTATTGTTTAACAAACTCCACAAGTGATTCTAATGTGCAGCCAGGGTTGACAACCATGGGATGAAGAGAAGGCTGGAAGAACATGAAGTCCTTGTTATTTGAGAATAAGTGGTGCTAGAGAAAGGTCACAATTAATTCTCTTAAAGTGGGGACCAATACTTCACAGTAGAGTGGAGGAAAAGCGGAAAGGGGTCTGATTGGGACTTTGCCTTGAGAAAATTGAAAATGTGAAAAATATTTTTGTTTAAATTTAAAATTTGTAAATAATTGCAAATATGCACTGATTCTAGAATGAAAAAAAATGAATCAAGCATTGGAGGAATAACATAATTTTCCTGACCAAAGTGCATGTGCACACAACATTGACTTTTGCCATACAATCATAATCACATAATCACAATAATTGATTACTGCTTCAATTACATTGCTAGTAATCTATCTGTTTAGATTTTCTATTTCTTCTTGGTTCAGTCTTGGAAGGTTATATGCTTGTAGAAGTTTACCCTTCTAGACTGTCAAATTCGTTGGCATATACAGTTGTTCATCGTATTCTTTAATGATTCTTTACATTTCTGTGGTGTCAGTTGTAATTCAATCATAAACAGAGTCTTGTTTTGTTTTTCCAAAATTAGAGAACTTCTTCAATTAGGACCTCTTGCAATCCTTTGAGAGTTGAATCATTCTCTTTGAAGCCATAATCCTATCATTACCCAGGTCAATTTTCCTTTCTGCCAATGGTAACTGGTCCATCTCTGCCAAATCCTCATTTATCAAGGACTTTACATGACATTAGAGTTGGTCTTTAACATCACTTGCATTGACTTCATGAAACCATGAATCTTTTTTAAGACCAAAAGTTTCACTCTGAAATTTATTTGCATTGTGCAATACTAACAATTAACAAGAGGCTGAAAAAGAGCATAATGAGTATAGATGAATAGTATTAAGGTGTGAAATGGGGGAGGAGGGACTTATGTAGGACTGAAAATAGTAAATATTTTGTGGTAGATAACTTTGCCTTTCATAAAGTTCCTTTTCATTTTGCGGTTTTTAATTTGCTTACCTCTAAAATATAGGGATAGGATTAGACATTGTTATAAAGAATAAACAAATTAACTTAAATGAAGTAATATATGTGAAAGTGTTAAGCACAGTTCTTGACACAGAAGAGGAACTAATAATTCCTGCTTTTCTTTCCCTCCCAAAACATTTTCATACTCTTTTAGAAGACACTGAAAGACAAAGGAGAAAAAGGGGAGAAGTACATTAGAGTAAGTAGAAACAAGATCCAGAACTTCTGCTCCAGGCTAAAGTTTCTGTGTTCCCCCTTGCCATATTCTCTATGGAGGTTCATTAAAAATTGAGCACCTATTAGACTAATGCATGGGAGTAGAGAATCCAAAGATCACTCAGACAGAGAATCTGCCTTGAAGAAGTGCCTGGATTGGTTGGGAAGAAAACCTATGAACAGAAATTGCTGAAAATACTTCTAGAATTGGACAATTTTCCCCAACTCCATTGTCACCATCTAGACCAGGCCATCACTAACCCTCTCCTGGATCACTGCAATGGCCTCCTAACTGGTCTCCCTGATTCCAATCTTGCCACATACACGGAGTCCACCCAGAGTGATCTTTTAAAAAAGCAAATTGGATCATGTCTTTCCTCTGCTAAAATCCTAGTTTCCTATCTCAATTGGAATAAAATCCAAACTTCTTACCATGGCCCACAGGGCCCTACATGACCTGTCACTTGACTACCTCTCCAATCTTACCCAGTACACTCCTTTCAGTATCTTCCAGTTACCCCACCTTATTTCTTTTCCTCTGTTATAGCAAGTTTGTTACTGTCTGAAGACCTTCGTACATGCCCTTCTACAGCCTGAAATGTTCTTCCTCCAGATTTTTGCAAGGCTGACTCTTTCTCATCATATCTCACTCATGTGTCACTTCCTTAGACCTTTCCTGCCCTTCTTGCCCCAGAGACTCTTATCACATCACCTTGCTTTTTATATGATCTGGTAACTATTTGAAATGATCTTGTTTATACACTGGTTTTCTTGTTCATTGCCTCTCTCTTTAGTTGAATGTAAGCTCTGAACAGACAAGGATCTGTGTGTTCCCTGTCTCCCCAGTGTCTTAGTAAAAGTTCACTGAACGAATGGATGTGGATGAAGATGAGTAGTGCTTTATTTGAGCAGGAGTGTGTGATGGTAGGATGTGTGGAGTGGGTGGTGAGAGATGAAGTCAAAACACGAAAGGCCTTTAAGGTCAAGCTAGGGAATTTCGGCTTTATGTAGAGACCCACCGGGAGCCATGGGGATTGTTGAGTTTAAGAACATTATCAGTTGACCTGGAGTAAGATTTATGTAGTGTCACGTGCCGGATGGATTGCTGGATGAAATGAATGGAGCATCTGGTTTAAAAGTCCATCGACCACTATGTGCCCCACCTTCGCACACATTCGCACTCACTTGTCTGCAAGGCTCTGCTCCATTCAGCTCCCTGACCCTTCTGGAATCACACCAGAGCCCTGACTGCCGATCCCTGCCACCTGCCGCTGGGTGGTGCTGTGGCTCCTCCTACCCGTCCTGGAGGCGCCAGGCAGGCGGAGGCGCAGCGGCTGAACCTGGCCTGGCGCGGGGGTCCGACGGCGCCTGTTGATCGGGCTCTTACTAGTCTACCACTTTCTCCCACTTCCGCGCTGCCTTGGCATCCACGCCAGTTTCCACCACGCCTCTGCCCTCACTCCCACCCTGGCTAGCAGTCGCCTGCTTCGCTCCTCCTCCTCCTCCTCCTCCTCCTCCTCCTCCTCCTCCTCCTCCTCCTCCTCCGGCTGTCCTTGCCTTTACGACCCGACCCACCAGGCCAAAGTTGGGCCAGAGGCAGGGCTGGGTGGGATGCTGGAGAGGTGCGGGCCGGGTGGCACCCTCTTTTTTCAGCCTCCCTGGACCTCAAGGATGAGACAGAGCTCCAGCAGCCTCGAACCTGAGCCACACCAACCCCCAGTCCAACCAGGCCGTAACTAAAGCAAGATCATGGATGCAGGGGCAGCAGCATTTTGATGAAACGGAGCCCGGGGCAGTAGTTATTAGGGGGCCAACTCGCTGTTTATGTTAATAGCCCTGTCCTTCCTCTTGGCCTCTAGAGCAAGAAGCCAGTTATCTGTGACTCCTCCCTTGCTCCCTTCCATTCCCCTACTATATGACCCATGTATATTCTATATCCTAAACTGATCCCTCCATCGTCACTGCTATTGTCTGCCCAAATCCTCATTACCCCCCAACTGTCCTCTCTGCCTCCAGCTTCCACCCTCCTGTCCTTGCAGCCCACACTTCCTCTCATAGTGCCAGGAGTCTCCTGGAACGCTGGCCTGGCGTCCCACCCCTGGAATGACTCCAATTACTTGGAAAAATCAAAAACTGTTGTTCAAGACCCTCCACACTCTGACCTCACCATTTTGGCCTCACCTCTACTCACATCTAGGGTAAAAGGCTTACCCCTAGTACATTGCCCTGAGTAGAAGAGGAGCTACAACAGGAACTTAACACAATGCGTGGCTTGGGGGATTCTGTACAGGGCTCCACAGGCTTCTATTTGAACAGCCTTAACTCATGATCGCACTGTCACAAAATGCAGAGATGCATAGAATACAGCGCCTGCCTCCACTAGAGCATGTCTTCCTTCCCATTCATGTTGCCCATTCCCCCATGACCCTCCTGCTGGTGCATGAGCCTTTTTCTCAACATCATTTCACAAAGTGATTGATGACATGTATGACCAGGTTTCTCTATAATGTTAAGTTGCAGCTTCAGTAGTTTTTCTTGAGGAGGCTAATATTCACAGATGCTAAGACTATAGGTATAGGTAGCCCTTCATGAGGAAAGGTAGGAGACACCTATATTGAATTCAGCCTTGTTGAATCCAGCACACAAACATGTAAATTAACATGGAAAACCTAATGAGTGAACAGGATAATTGGCAAAGGCAGATTTATTGGCAAACAATGCACACTATTGGTTAATTTCAGGCTGCCCTGTGCCCTTGGACTCCAGGAATCCGTGCCCAGAGTTAGATATGGCTCATTCATAGTCATAGAAGTGGCTGGCAGACCAAACAACTTCAGGTCAAAAACATAATCATGACAAGCGTGGACTAAGAGGTGACAGCTCATTTTCCCTGGTTCCATATTGGGATAGCTTCCCCTGGGAAATAATACCTTCCTGTTCCCCCAACAAGCACTACTACTAAGAATATCCTCGTCCGTGATCACTACACATGTACATCATGTCTTTCTCCTCCTAATAACACTGTATAGTACGGATTATTAGTTTGGGTTTACAGATGAAGAAACTAAACGGAAAAAAACCATTAAAAATGCAAAGCAAAAAGCCAGGACTAGAAGCCAAGAATTCTAACTCTAAAATCATTGTCAGCATTTTTCCCCCACAGTTTTGTGACCTATTGACACAAAGCTAGGCTAACTGGCTCCACCTTGTACCCTCACTCTTTTCTCAAGAGTGAATACAAACACAAGCAGTATGAGTGAAACAGCAGAAAGGGCTTTCCCCTGGCTCTCAGGCTGTTCTGACACGTGGCCTGAGTCTGAATGACAGCAGGGGGACTTGTAGGACCAGCAGAGCAACAGCTGGCCTCAAGCCAGACACCTTCTAAAGTTGAGGTCTCCAACCAGAGGCTTTTTATAGGCATTTTATTTGGCTTGGCATTGTTGGTCTCTGCAGTGCTTAAATTTGACTTAGGTTTCGTCAATAAGATATTTAATAAAAATGTAAGTGTTTAATAAAAGTTTGGTAAGAGTATAGTCATTAACAACATTGCCTGGGCTTTCATCCTGAGTCTGCTACCTGTTCTGTGTGATTCTGGGAAGATTATTTAAACTCTCTGTGCCTCACCTTTCTAATCTGTAAAATGGAGATAAACAATTGTACTGTACCTCATAGAGTTACAATGAATATTGAGTTATGATATTTAAAGCACTAAGAACAGTGCCTGACATATAGTAAGTACTGAATGGATACTTTTGCTATTATTACTATATATAAACTTGGGAGAGTTTACATATAGTTCATATTTCTAGCTTCTTAAAAGTTCAGAAGTTTGACAGTACTGGGCCCCCATCGCCAGCTGGAACTGAATCTGTCCTCTTCATTTCTTAAATATTTTTTGTTTTCAATTACAGTTGACATACAATATTATTAGTTTCAAGTGTAAACACAGTGGTTAGACATTTATATAACTTACCAAGTGATTCCGCCCACCCTCCCCCCCCCCCAATAACTCTAGTACTCATCTGGCACCATACATAGATATTGCAATACTACTGACTATATTCCTCATGGTGTACTCTATCTCACCATGACTATTTTGTAGATACCAATTTGTTCTTCTTAATCCTCTTCTACTCTTCACACATCCCCCATCCCTCCCCCATCCGGAAACCATCAAAATGTTCCTATATCTATGAAGTTGATTCTGTTTTGTGTGTTCATTTATCCTATTCTTTAGATTCCACATATAAATGAAATCATATGACATTTTGTCTTGTCTATGTCTGTCTCACTTAGCAAAATATTCATTAGGTCCACCCGTGAGGTTGCAGATGGCAAGATTTCATTCTTTTTTATGGCTGAGTCATATTCCATTGTGTGTATGCACCACCTCTTCTTTATCCATTCACCCATTGATGGACACCCAGGCTGCCTCCGGATATTGGCTACTGTAAATAATGCTGCAATGAACATGTGGATGCACATGTCCCTTCGAAGTAGTGTTTTGGGTTTCTTCAGATACATGCCCAGAAGGGGGATCACTGGGTCCTTCTTTGTCTCTTATTATAGCCTTTGTATTAAAGTTTGTTTTGTGTAAGTATTGCTACCCCCAGCTTTTTTTGTATCCATTTTCATGAAATAACTTTTTCCATCCCTTTAATTTCGGTCTGTGTGTCTTTCGATCTGAAGTGAGTCTCCTGTAGGCAGTATATGTAAGGGTCTTGTTTTCTTATCCATTCAGCCACCTTATGTCTTTTGATTGGAGCACCTAATTTATTTACATTTAAAATAATTACATTCAAAGTTGATAAATGTGTAGCTTCTTCTTAAAGAAATCCCTCCGACATTTTCTGTAACACTGGTTTGGCTTTTTCTTGTCTTGGAAGCTCTTTGTCCTTCTAAATGACAGCCTTGCTGGGTAGAGTCATCTTGGTTGTAGGTCCTCGCTTTTCCTCACTTTAAATATCTCTTGCCAATCCCTTCTGGCCTGTGAAGTTTATGTTGAGAAATCAGCTGACAGTCTTATGGAAACTTCCTTATAGGTAATGAGCTGCCTTTCTCTTGCTGCTCTTAAGATTCTCTCTTTGTCTTTAAACTTTGGCATTTTAATTATGATGTGTCTTCGTGTGGCCCTCTTTGGGTTCATTTTATTTGGGACTCTCTACACTTCCTGGGCTTATATGTCTGTTTCCTTCACCAGGGAAGGGAAGTTTTTTGTCATTATTTCTGTAAGTAGATTTTCAATTCCTTGCTCTATCTCTTGTCCTTCTGGTATTATGCAAATAATATGTGAATGTTGGTATGCTTGATGTTTTCCCAGAGGTTCCTCAAAGTATCCTCATTTTTTTAAATTAGTATTTTTCTTTTTATTGTTCTGATTAGGTGTTTTCTGCTACCTTCTCTTCCAAATATCTGAATCAGATCTCTACTTTAATCTACTGTTGATTCCCTCCAATGTATCCTTCACTTTAGTTATTATATTCTTCATTTCTGACTGGTTTATTTTTTATGTGTTCTATCTCCATTTTCATGTTTCCTATCTCTGTTGAAGTTCTCGCTGAGATCATTGGGCATCCTTATAACCAATGTTTTCAACTCTGCATCTAGTAGATTGCTTGCCTCCATTTTGTTGAGTTCTTTCTTTGGAGCTTTGTTTTGTTCTTTAATGTGGGACATGTTTCTTTGCCTCTCCATTTTGGCTGCCTCCCTGTATATGTTTCTATGTATTAAAAAGAACTGCTACCTCTTCCAGTCTTGACAGGATGGCCTTATGCAGTAGGTGTCCTGTGGGGCCCAGTGGCACAGACTTCCTGGTCACCTGAGCTGGGTGCTCAAGGTGTACCCCTTGCGTGGGTTGTGTCTGTTCTCTTGTTGTTGTTGACCCTTGATTGCTGTTTGCAAAACAGTGGGAAGAATTGAGCCTCAGGCTAGTTGTGAGGACTGGCGGTGAGAACAGTCGAGGAACTGCTGTGCAGGGGCTGACCCTACAAAGCAGGATTCACTTTAGCCTGGCTCTGATGCTTGTCCCGTGTCATTTGTGGAGGTGGTGGATGGTGCTCTGTTGTGGTCTGAAGCTGGACACAAGGTGTGTTGGCTCTGGGGCCTTTGGGAGGGACTCTAGTACAGGCCTAAGTCAGCTGCTGCCTGTGCCCTGCCAGAGGCCACTTGGTATGAGCTACAAAGTGATCTGCAGATGGTTGCCACTTGTGCTGGGCTTGGAGGCACCTGGGAGAAGCTAAGCTGCGAACGAAGGCCAGCTGCCGCTAGTGCCAGACTTGAAGCTGCTCATTAAGAGGTACGGGGCACACTGAGGCCAGATGCTGCTTGTTTGTGGTTTGCAAACCTCTGAGAGATTTCAGGAAAGTCTGCAGCAGGAGCTAAGACAGGCTGATTGTAAGGAAAAACTACTTGAAGCGGGTTGGGTGGAGTGGGGTCTCAAGGAATAATAAATGCAGGGCAAATGGTGTTAGCCAGGTTGATGGAGACTCAGATATGGCACCTGTGTCTGCAAACCAGCTAGGGCAAGGGCTCAACAAAAGAACAATGGCTCCTGCCAGCACTTCTGTCTGGAGAAAGCTGCCTATCTGGTCCTCACCCTGAAGCCAGACAATTCAGTTCCTCCCCATGTGTCCCTGGCACCTCTCAAGCTGCTGTCCCAGAACTGGAGCTTAGAGTGAGTCTATCAGTGGGTAAGTTCATGTGTGGGTTCTTTAAGAGGAACATCTTGGGTTCCAGCCATCCCCCATGTCACTCAGCCACACTCTCCACTGGTTTTCACAGCCTGTTCTGCATCTTCGCCCCTCCTACCAGTCTGGACACAGCTTCTTCTTTATATCCTCAGGTTTAGGACTTCTGTTCAGCTAGACTTCAGGCAGTTCCAATTATGGCTGTTCTGTAGTTTGGTTATAATTTTGGTGTGGTCGTGAGAGGAAGTGAGCACAGTGTTAACCTCCTTTGCTGTCTTGACTGGCTAGTCAGCCTCAGCCCCACAACTCCCCGTTTTGTCCCTGACACAGAAAGTCAGTGTCAGTTGCCATTTATCATCTTACATGCAGCTGGCTTAAATGGTTCAAGGGGCAAAAAAATGTCACCAAGTAGGAATTGTTGGCCAATGGGGACATTGTTAGGCAATTAGGGTTAGACCTCTGCCATGCCTTTGCTTGTCTTTTGCTTAATGTTCCAGAATGGCACTTAGATGCACCAGCATGAAGGTCAAGGAAAGAAGAAAAGTGGTAAAAGAAGGCTAAATTAAGCCATGACATTCCAGAGCATTCCTGACATTCCAGAGCATTCCTTCCTATAGCCTATAGTTGGGTTTAAAATCTGGCTCAAGGGTAGTAAGACATGTCCACAGATATGCCAAATTACTTATGTTCAAGAATAATTATTGCAGCATTGTGAATAATAGATATGATTAGAAGGAACCCAAATGTCCTTAATAAAAGACTGGTTAAATAAATTTTGGTGCATACACAGAATAGAATACTATATAGCCATTAAAAAGAACATGAAGAGTACTGTGTACAGAATACTTTCATTTCTGTGGGAGGAAAAATGAGAAATAGAAATAATATACATATATATTTACATTTAATTATATTTGTATAGACTATCTCTGGGAGGACATATGAATATAGTATAGGCATAAAATATATGTGGAAGGATATATCAAGGGACTGGTAACCATGGTCATCTCTGGGGAAAGGAATAGTATGAGTGGGGAAAGAAGGAGACATTATATATCTTTTTCATTATATATGTTTTTATTATATATCTTTTTTATTCTTTTTAAATTTTGTATCATCAAGCTAATAAAAAATAGATCTCATTTTAAGAAATTCTGCAGTAGATACAAAAGAAAAAATACAACAAACAAACAAATAAAACTAACTCCAAAGTCACTCAAGAGACAACCCGAAATCACCTAGCAGTCAAAGATAGCTGCATGGGAAACAACCTGGCACCTGTAGCACCCCAACACTTGCTTAGCAAGCTGCTTTGCAAAGTTTTTTCCACAGTCATCATTCCATGTCCAAGTGTATTTAAATCAGTTTCGCTCTCATCCTTCAGGCCACCTCCTCTCCTCTGGTCAGCTTGGCTTTACTCAAACTGTAAAGAATCCTGGTTTGGTCTGCCTCTTTGGCATCCAGAAGTGAAGACTTCTGGAAACGTCAGCTGAAATGAAAAGGGGCTTTGGCAAGAGTGATGTACCCAAAGACCAGGGCTTAACCTCTCCTTCTCCAAAAGTGCTTCTCCTAGTCATCTGGGGAGGAGCTCCAAAATAGGCAAAGCCTTTGCATCTGGGGAGGGCACCCTCCCAACCAAGGCCCACCTCCTTTATCTGACCTAAGGTCTGCAAATCAATACAACAGACTTTTAAAACAATTTATTTAACTCTGCAAAGACTTGAGGCAGGTATAAGTGTTCCAAGTTGATGGAGATGGAAGGTAAAGGACACAGAGTGCCTGACTTCTAGGGAAACAGTCTAGATTCTGAAATAGCCTGGTTTGGGAGGAATCTGGACAGATAACTGAGGGGATGGCTTTCACCAAGAATTCTATGGGCTTTATTGAAGAGCTTCAGGACTTCTGCAAACATTGGATGTGTTGGCAGATTTCAGGAGGCAACCAAGAGCTGTAATCCTTCATTTCAAACCATTGATTTGATCAAAATTGCCCCATAGTTCTGATTGAGTCACTTGATAATAAGGTAAATGACATAAATGTGAACTCAACAAACACATTTCTATTAATAAAACACTGCTTTTATCTCTTTTATACAATAGAGTTCTCTATAAGATTTCATCAAAAGGAGTATGATTTGGCTGCTTTAAAAGCTTCTGTTTGTTTGACAGAGGACAAAACAGACTCAGAGAAAAGAAACAACTTTCCCAAGATCACACAGCCTATCAGAATTAGAGCCTGGTCCAGAATCAGGGACCCTGCCGAACAACACTAGGCCATGCCCACTATACATCTTAAGTATGAATACAAAATCTTGATTAATAATTTAGCATCCTACCCTATGGGATCTTAGCAGGGCTGGAACACATATCCCAGGATACTTTGGAGCTCCACCAGCCCAGCAAAACACCATTTTTTTGTTATCACATGACTTTCTTATGGGGCTTAGGTTTTCAACAGGCCCCAGGTCTAGGCTTCTTTGTGTCAGAAGTACCACCCTCTTGTTTGCTCTGTTCTCTAGGGCTTCCTGGAATTCCTTCAAGCTAGAGCCTTGGCTAAAAAACCAGAATTCATTACTTGCTTAACATGGCTTGACTCCTAAAAGCTGGGTCTGAGCCTCTTGCCTTCCCTTCCTGGGGGCTCACGTATCTTGCCTTGTTCTATCTCACTTCATCCCCTCCCTCCCAGGTGTTCATCCCCTTTAACACCCGCTTGCTGGCAGACGTTCTTGTGGGCCCTCCTCCTTAGTCACCACTCCCGCTGAAACTACTATTGCAACCTCAGACCTCTTGCCTTTTATCTTGCCCCAGAAGCTGAGCCCTCTGGTCCCTTAATTGTTCAGGTTGCTCTTTTCTGAACTCACTCCAATTGAGCTCCATAAATTGAAGATAATTGGACTGTCTCACTCAGATTATGAGCCCTTGAGGCAGCGTCTTCTTGGTCTGGTACAGCCCTGCCCAGAAAGGGGGGTGGCAAGGGGAGGGGCACAGAGGAGGCCAGCCTAGGGGTCAGACCCCTAGGGAGAAGGCACATGTTAACAGTACACACATTCCTCCACCAGCTAAACTTTGCAGCCTTAATCCCTGTAAGCAAGTGATTATGTGAAGAGCCAACCTATCACCAACAATGTCGAAAGCAATTTTCTGGTATGTAAAGTGGTTTTCAAATAGTGTCAGAGAAGCTCTAGGTTCTGGATAAAACACCATCTTTGGGGGACATCTGAGTAACCTAGAGGCTTATGAGGGGAAACTCAGATTGAGGAGAACTCAGGGCAACTTTTCATGAATATGTTCCATTCTACACAATAACATCTTCCCTGAGAGTTAGCGTTGCCACCATCTTGGGTACTGCTGAGAAGATTAACTTGGCCACATCTAAGGTATTCAGGGAGATGGGAATAATTATTGCTCTGAAGGGTTGTTAGAGCAGAGCGAGAGGCTAAAGAAATAAGGTTTTACTCCAGACTGAAGACTCCCTCTCTGCCTACTATCTCATGATATCCCATTTCCCTGATACTGCAGTGGGCCAGGACACATCCTGGGAAATCTTTTTGACCATTTTCCCTGGACATGGGAGATGCTCTCTCTTTTTACCTCTACCAAGGTCATGATCCACAGGCTTAGCCCTTTCTATTTCCAATTTTTTAAAAAAGCTCCTGTGACTATCCATCAATACTTCTGAAGGCAGTGGAGGCCACCATCATACCCTCAAGGCCTGGCACAGAGGCTGGCACAAAGTAAATGTTGAGTAAATAAATGAATTAATAAATGCAGTAATTATGGTCTGAATTCATGCTCTGGACCTCTACAAAATCTACCTTTTTCCTTCCCTTGTGGATCTAACATCTTAGCATTCCTTCATGGAAAGTGATAAGGGGAGATCGTGTTGTCTGTCTTCTTTGCCTGCGGTTGAAACAGCATCCAAATGCCCAAAAGTGGAAGATTTCTAAGACTTTCATAAAATGAAGCTTAAAGAGAAGAAGCTGGGCTATATAGTTGGAAGAGCATTCAAACTTGGAATCAGATGACCTGTTTGTATGTCACTTCAGAGAGCGTTTGGACATAGATTCGTTCAACAAAACTTTACTGAATTCTTACTATGTTCCAAGTACTGTTAAGCTTTTTATCACTCTGGCTGCTGGGTGAAGCAATCATTGAGTAGCAATGGTGCAGACAGGGAGACAAGTTAGGAGTCTGTATTGCTAGTTGTGGTGAGAGATAAAAATCTGAATGAAGGCAATAGCAATAGAGAGAATTAGGCACATTGGAGAACAATTTAAGTAGAGTTGATAGGACCTAATTAATCCAATGTGGGGGTTGATGAAGAGAGGACACTCTAGATACTTACACCCAGGTTCTGTTTTAAGAGACTGAGTGGATAATGGTGTCACCAATAAAGATAAAAATGCTGGGCTCTGGTTTCATAGTTTGATGGAAGAGAATTAAGGAATATAATGAGCTTGCTTTGGGACATGTAAAATAAGAGGAGGAGGAGGAGGAGGAGGAAGAGGAGGGAAGAGGAAGAGAAGATCCAATAGACAGTTGGATATTTAGGTTTAGAGCTCAACCAAGAGGCTTGACTATCTAGGAGAAGGTATATACTAGAGAGAAACAATGAGGGCTAAGGACAGAACCTTCAAATCTGCCAACTTTTAAAATACACATAAAAGGCTATATGATGCAGCAATGAAGACAGAAGAAGCAGTCAGCCTGAGAGGTAGGAGGTGAGCCATGGTAGGGGAGAATCCTGAGAGCCAAAGTAGGGTTTCAAAAGGCAGGATTTGTTAGCACAGATAGTGTGGAGAAGAGTTCCAATATAAGAATGATCTGGAAATGTCCCTATGGATTCTGCCCTGACCATTGTCCATGCAGTTAGTAGAGCTGTGGGAGCTAGCAGCTGTTGTCTGAGGAGTAACTGAAATTTGAGGAATGGAGACACTGAATTAGACTACTCATTCAAGAAGCTTTGCTGAGATCAAACAAATAAAGATGGTAGCTGATGGAAAATACAAACTTGAGAGAGTTTTTAGAAAATGAGACTTGGTGTGTGTGTGTCTGTGTGTGTATGCGTGCATACATGTGTAGTCTCGGGAGAAGAAACCAGCAGAGGTTGAAGATTCGATAAAGGAGTCATGATAACAAGATCCAGAACACAAAATAATTAGCTCTGTGCAGGAGAAGGAATACCCTTCTCAGAGCAAAAGGAAAGAGGAAAAGACACTAGGAGATGCAAATAAACTTATAGCTGTGGAAGGGAAGCTCACACCCATGGCCTCTATTCAAAAAGGAGCAAAATTTTAGAATAGTGGCTAAAGGAAATGGGAGAGAGATTTGAATAGAAATTGAAGGATCAACAGTGCTTAATAAACAACTAAAATTAGATGTCATACATTTGTAGTGGTACCCATCTGACTGGCATCCAATTTTTCTCCAGAAGTCCTGGCAGAAGAACAGAGGAGGCAAATTTTCCAGTTGATTCAGGGTGTGGGATTTGTAAGGTAAGTGCAACAGATAGGCAAAAGAGCTTGGTTGGTGAAGTTATACTAGTGAGAATGTTCCACTACTGAGCCAAGATATGTAGGGAAAGAAGCAAGAATGGGAGACTGCTAATAAATTAGGAGAAAATTGTGAGGTCAAGGTCTGAAGTTATAATGAGATGAAAGAGGTACAAGGGTAGGATCGTGCAAGATTGTAGTGGGACTCTTGGGATAACAGAATTTAGAAGTAGCAATATTTTAGGCCGTGTCAAAGTCAGGATAGGATGATGAAGTTGGTTTTCTAAAATGTAGTGGAAGTAAAAGTCATTAGAGTTGAGGGTGTCAAGGATCTTTGAGACCTGAGCAGCAGTTCTCAATCCTGACTTGCAATGAAATATGAAAAATCTTCACCACAATCCTGGCACACTACAATCACCTGTAAGCTTTAAAAAATATCTATGCTAAAGCCACATCCCCAGATATGCAGATTCAATTGGTTTGAGTTGATTCCGGGCATCAGTATTTTTTATGTTTTCCAAGTGATTGCAGGCCAAGAATCACTAGGCCACAAAAATTGGCGGAATCATCCACATGGATGTTGAAATCAGCCAGAATAATGATGGAAGTTGGAATGGAAAAGGAATATATAAACCAGGGGAGATCAAAATCCTCTAAGATTGTAGGAAAATGAATGAGTGATACCGGGGAGAGGAAGATAGAGGGTGATAATATCAGATGGAAAGAGGATGGAAGGAGGAAGGGGTTTTATTTAATAGTGGAAATCAGTGGTCTGGAAGCACCTGCAGTTATGTAGGTGTTGCTGATTCTACTTTGAGGCAATATGCTAGTGGGATGTTGGAGAAGGAGCTGGATTATAGAGGAAGTATTGCGCCCGCAAAGAGCCTGATTTTAGGAGTCAGTGCAAGAGGTACAGGCTGCACTCAGAGAAGAGGTTGAGAGTGTAGGGAGGTTTGCTTACCTTAGAGTGGCATTTCCAGAGCACACATTGGAACCAGGGCTGTCATACTGCATAACTCCAGTGGTGCTATTCACATTGGGAGTGACGGGGCTAGTGAAGAGGAAACTCCAGAGTAGTGTGGGAGTAAAAGAATAAAATGCAGATTGTGGCCATATGAAACTTCAGTGCTTCTTCTCACTCTTCTTGCTTCTGGTTTTTCTTTGGCTTCATGAAGGACTGATTGACAAACAGGTTTGGACCCCACTTATTTTAGGTGGGTGTCTTCTAATGGTCTTCCCTTTATATTTCTAAATTCACTTTTTCTCTGAAATTTTCTCAGCCTTCATGGCTACTTACTTCTTACAATTTCCTGGTGGGCTCCAGCTTGAAAGCACACTCTTGTGATTTGATTTCACCATGTCACCTTCCATTCAAAAGTCGGAGTCAATCTAGGTTCTCTAACATAGGGGCTCTGCAGTGTCAGAGAGGTGGTTGGGATATTTAAGGCTCCAGTTGATTATTCTCTTCTGCAGACCTGATTCTTTCAGGCTGAAGAGACATGATAGAAATCTCTAAGAGAAGCACAGGGGGACAAAAGGAGTCCCATGGCTAAAAGAAATTGCAGCTAAAAGAAGTTCTACCTTTGGGGCCCAAACACTGCTTATTAGCTGAATGTCAGTGACTGAATTCTGACTCTGGTGAAGGTTAGGAAATAGACTGCAAGCAAATGGGCATTCCCTATGTTAATTGGGCTCAGCACTAGTTGCTACTATTGAGTTGGCTAATCCAAGCTCTATTTTCAAAGAAAACATTCGTGTAATAGTGCCCTTCCTCTACCCCATGCTTCACCTCACCATCAGAGCTGTTTAGTTCAGAGTAAGACCACCCAGCCCTAACTCTGGGAAGGAACAGCCAAATCATATTTTGCTTGGGACTTAGCATAAACTCATGTACCTATACCTACCCTCAACTCCATAGAACTTTCCAAATCAGCCAGTCTTAGACAATAGGGTTAGGCAGTCTTTCTCAAATCCAGGGGAGGAAAAATGAATGGATGTTCATTCAAAAGAGAATAGATGTTCCTAGTATGTGTTAGAATTCTAGGATAAAAGACCCCAAAACATCCACACCCTTATATAATACTCTGTTCTTGAGTGTGGGTAGAGACATTAAATATGATGGGCTACCACTCCCATGATTATGCTACTATATAAAAAATGGATGTTTCAGATGTAGTTAATCCACAATCAGTTGACTTTGAGTTAATCAAGACGGAGATTATCCTAGGTGGACCTGACATAATCAGACGAGTCCTTAAAAGAGACAAGAACTGCTTTCAACAAATAATGCTGTTGCATTTGAATGTTCACAGGCAAAAATAAATAAATAAACTTGACCTAAACCTTGCACATTATATAAAAATTAACTCAAAGTGGATCATAGATTTAAATATAAAATGTAAAGCTCTGAAGCTTTTAGAGGAAAACATAGGGGAAAATCTTTGTGACCTAGGAATTGGTGAAGGGTTCTTAGATTTAACATGGAAAGCGTGATCCATAAAAAAAATAATAATAATGAATTTGACTTCCTCAAAATTAAAAACTTTTGCTGTGCTCTGTGAAAGTCCTTGTTAAGAGGAAGGAAAGACAAGCTATAGACTGGGAGAAAAATCTTTGCAAACATGTATCTGATAAAGACATTTAGAATTTATAAAGAACTTTCGAAACTCAATGGTGAAAAACAACCTAATTAGAAAGGAAGCAAAAGGTATGAAGAGACATTTCACTGAAGAGAATATACAGAAAGTAAGCACTTGAAAAGATGTTTAACATCATTAGCCATTAGGGAATTGCTAATTAAAACCACCTATTCAAATGGCTAAAACAGGCTATATATATATATGTGTGTGTGTGTGTGTGTGTGTGTGTATATATATATATATATATATATATATATATATATATTGACAACACCAAATACCAATTGACAATACCAAATACCAATTATGATGGGAGAAACTGGATCACTCATACATTGCTGGAGGGAAAGTTACAGCCACAGTGGAAAAGAGTACAGCATTTTCTTTAAAAACTGTATATACACTTGCCATATAACTTAGTGATTGAATTTATACATTTATCCCTGAAAAATAAAAACCTATGCTCACTCTGGACATAATTGTTCGTATTAGCTTTATTTGTAATAGCTAGAAATGAAAATAAGCGAAATTTCCCTCAGAAGGTAAAAGTTAAACAAACTGTGGTACATCCATACCACAGAATATTACTCAGCAATAAAAAAGAATGAACTACTGGTACATATAAAAGCTTGGATAGATCTCAAGAGCATTATGGTCAGTGAAAAAAAGCCAGTCTCCAAAGGTCACGTATTGCATTTTACATAACATTCTCAAAATGACAAAATTACAGAGTTGGGCAGCAGATTAGTAGTTGCCAGGGGTTAGAGACAGTGGGAGGAGAAGGTGTGGGTGTAACTATAAAGAAGCACCAGAAGGGAGACTTTTGAAGTGATGAAACAGTTCTGAATCTTGACTGCAGTGGTGGTTACACAAATCTATACATGTGATAAAATGGCATAGAACTATATACACACATTGTACCAATGTCAACTGGCTGAATTGAATATTGTACTATAATTATATAAGGTGTAACCATTGGAGAACACTGGCATCTCTCTGTACTATCTTTACAACTTTCTGCAATTATTTCAAAATAAAAAGGAGAGAGGGAGAGAGAGAGAGAACCACAGCAGATACATGGAAAGGGTCATGTGGCAAGGATCTGAGAGTGGCCTCTCTAGGAGCTGAGAATAATCCATGGCCAATGACCAGCAAGAAAATGGGGACTTAAGTTCTACAATTGCAAGGAACTGAATTCTGCCCACAACCAATGAGCTTGGTAGAGAACCCCAAGCTTCAGATGAGGTAGTAGCCCTGTGAACACACCTTGATTTCAACCTAGTGACACCCTGAGCAGAGGACCCAGTTAAACTCGCCCAGACTTCTGATGTATGGAAACCATAAGATAATAAATTTGTATTGTTTTACATCACTAAGTTTGTGGTCATTTGTTACATAACAATAGATAACTAAGGCACAGCCTAAAGGATAAGATGCTATTGAACAACAGGGAGTTTTGTTTCCAGGGGCCACAATTGGGGCCTACACATTCTGGCAAAAGACACCAGCCACATCAGTGAGGAGGAGCCAGTCACAGAATTGAAACAGATGCTTATGGTTTTTCCCAAAAAAAAAATATGGTTTTTCAGTTCAGAGACTTGAACTGCCTCCAAACCAACACAGCTCGGCTGGCTGCTTGACCCTGCAGTCGGCTGTCATATCCCAAATATGCTGTTCAGAATCACAAATCAATTGTACACTAATCACACGTGCCCTGCTTCTTGCTGCAGATTTTCAGCTATAGCTAATTCCTCATACAGCCTTCCTGGACCTGCTTGGGAAGATGGCTTTGTACCCAGGGCCTCGGCTGCTTGAGCGGCCCTATCCAGTTCACAGGCAGCTGAATCCAACCAGCCTAAATCTCAAAAATGGGCCCTTTCTCGCCTTCCTTCTAGGCCTCAGAACTGGGGCTGGCAGGATACTCAGGCTGGCTCTCAGTGATTGCCAGAAAGGTCAGAGACATAGAGTAGGATTGCACAAGTGAACTGGAAGCTTTCTTTCCATCTTGATTTATGCCGTTGTGTATCATGATCACTGTATTAGTCTACTCAGGCTTCCATAACAAAATACCACAGATTGAGTGGCTTAAACCACAGAAATTGATTTTCCCACAGTTCTGGAGTTTGGGAGGTCCAAGATCAGAGTGTCAGCTGATTTGGTTCCTGGAAAGGGCTCTCTTTCTGGCTTGCAGATGGCTGCCTTCTCACTATATTTGACAGAGAGAGAGAGAGAGAGAGAGAGAGAGAGAGAGAGAGTGAGTCAAGAGAGAGACGAGAGAGAGAAAGAGAGAAAGAGAAAGAGAGAAAGAGAGAGAGAAAGAGAGAGAGAGACAGAGAGAGAAAGAAGGAGAGAAAGAGAGAGAGAGACAGAGAGAGATAGAGAGACAGAGAGAGAGACAGAGAGAGACAAAGAGCGAGCGAGCGAGCGAGCGAGAGAGCGAGCAAGAGAGTGCTGTGGTTGGGCCTAATATAATAATATGAGCCCTTAAAAGCAGAGAGCTGTCTCCAGCTGGTGGCAATAGAGGAGGGTAGAAGGGAAAGTCACTGTTGCTAGTTTGAAGACAAAGAGGGGCACATTAAAAAAACACACAGATGACTTCTCTCAAAGCAGAGAGCATTCCCCTAGCTGACAGCAAGCAAGGAAGTAAGGCCTTAGACCTACATCCACAAGGAAGTGGATCCTGCCAACAACCCAAATCAATGTGGAAGTGGCTTCTTACTCCAAGCTTTCAGATAAGAGCCCAGGCCAGCCGAAACTTTGATCTTGATCTTATGAGACCCTGAGCAGAGAACCCAGTGGAGCCCATTCATTCCTCTGACTACAGAACTGTGAGTTAATAAATAGCTGTTGCTTTATGCTGCTTAGTTTGTGTTAATGCTTTATGGTAGTCATAGAAAACTAATACAGAGGCCTTGAGACTTTAGTCATATGAAGAGGCACCATCCCAGGCCCTAGAAAATTGTTGCCATAAGCTTTCTTTACTTAGATATTTATGTATGCGCTTTTCCACATATTTGTTGAGTACCTCCTGTGTGCTAGCTCTTGGGGTTACAGTAAAAAGTATAGACAGAGCTATGGAAGTTCCAGCCTAGAATAGGGGCAATAATCCCTCACTGTGGCCAAATCTGGAGGCATGCATTCTGACCTGTTACAGAATACTCTTGGGCCCTAGCATCTGAGCATTTGGTGCCATTTCCTAATTCAGGAATCTCCAAACCCCGGGCCATAGAATGGTACTGGATGGCAGACTGTTAGGAACTGGGCCGCACAGCAGGAAAGGAGAAGCTGGTGAGGGAGCAAAGCTTCACCTGTATCTGCAGCCGCTCCCCAGTGTCAGCATCACCACCTCAGCTCCACCTCAGATTATCAGGCACTAGATTCTCATAGGAGCACCAGTCCCTGCTGCCAAAAAGTTTGGGGACCGCTGTTCTTATGGTTGTGATGGGAATGGCAGAAAAGGGCATTGACAGAAAGGTGTACTCTAGGAAAATCTGCCAGGCCCAGAGCCCGGCACTGCAATTCTGCTCCATAACATGTAGACATTCCTCAGGGATGCTTGTGGAGATTGGGCAGGTCTCTCAGCAACATGGGACAGACAGACTGAGGCCCAAACAAGCTAAATTGAAAGTTCTGTCTGGGCTTTTGAAAGAGTAAGAGTGGGGAGAAGGGGTGAAATGAATGTTATCTAGGATCATTTTCAAGGTCCATAGTGAGTATTTGAAAGGAGGCCCAGAGAGGGAGGCACATGGTGGTAATTGTGCTTGAAGGGTATTGGGAAAGTGGCTGGGAGCAGTGAAAAACTGGCAAGAGGTGGCAGAAGTGCCCAAGGGAGATGGACAGGAGCCCAGGATTCAGAAGCCAAAAGAACTGGAGTGGGATTCTGGGTGAAGAAGCCAAGGAGAAAGGGGCAACAGAAGAGAGAGGCCCAGGCCTGGACAAGCTCAGGACTTCTCTCAGCAATTGAGAGGCTGGGTGGGGCCTAGGCTTTAGAGACTCAATCCTTCTTGGGCAAAGCTGGGGCCTAAGCTTTCGGGGAAATGCCAGGGGTGGGACTGGGGACAGATTAGCTGCCCAGCCCCTTAGCAGCCCTTCCTGACTCACTGGTAATCTATTTATGTGTTTATTTGCAAGATTGGTTTCTGCTTCCATGAGGGGAGCTTGGATCCCTGCCCCCAGGCCCCCAGTTCTGAGTTAAACTTCCCTACAGGGCAAATTGCCTGCTCCTTGGCCCATTTGGCTGACTTTCTCGTGCCCTCTCTGTTCCTCTGGACACATACTGGTTGACAAGGAAGCTCTGGGGGACTGATCCTCTGAGACTGGCCAGGTCTCTGGTTCCCTACAGGCCCAGACATCTGGGGTGGGGGCAGGGTGGGTCTGGGCAGGAACTCAGGCTCCATAGGAACCCTGAGAAAATCAAACTGAAATCCTGCCCAGGGAAATGTGCAGTTGTCCAACAAGAGTTTCACTTAAATACATGTGGTAATTTTTTTGTTGTTCTTATTCAGACTGCAGCAGCTGTGGAGAGAGAGGCCCTGTGAGGGGGGCAATGAGACACGTGGGGGCGACAGGGTGGGGAGAAGGTAAAGCCCAGGTTGCCACTGAAGGCCAGAGCCTAGTGTGGGGAAAGGGGAGAGGTGCATGCAGTTGGGGTAGAAGAAAGGAAACCCTTAGGAATGCAGGACTGTGTCTAAAGGGAGAGAGGAAGGGAAGTGCAGTGGCAGCTAAGGGGTGAAGTGAGGGCCTGACTGGGTTGGCACATGATGTGGATGATAGAGAGGGGCAGAGAAGGGAAGACATGAGAGAACAACCCTTTTACTATTGATGAATATTGTCTATTATCATAACTCAGCATGTGAAATATTTTTCTACTGCAAAACTGGAGAGATAAAATTCTGGAAGGTCATTCCCAAGGATAGGAGAGGGGAACCTGAATGAATCATCAAAGAAACCCTAGGGAAGTGGGTGGAGTTCGTAACCTGAACTGGAAAAGGCTTGATGATTCATTGGGCTCAAGACTTGCCAATCCTCTCTCCTCTGCCAATAGACTGAGAACTGGAGGCATTCCTCAGATAAGACACTGAAATTCAGTGAGTACTGTAATAGGGAAAGGGGAGTGAGTTTTGAAACAGGAAGAGACAGAGTCTGCTACTGACTTTTGAAGGTGCATGACCCGAGTCATAGAATTAGAAATGACCTGTGATCATCTGATCCAACATCTATATTATACACTTAAGGAACTGGAGTTCAGAGAGGGAAAGTGATTTCTCCAAGGTCACAAAGTTGTATTATTGAACTAGGCAGATGAATAGGCTTTAGAAAGAGGTCACATAGGCCAGTAGACAGAACAGCCACAGGTATTAGCCTAGATAGAGTCTGCAAATACTTGGTGCCACTTAACCACTCCTGTGCCTATGGTAGACATTGCTGATTGGTCACTGCACCCCAACTTCAGTATTGACTCCACATCAAGTTCCTTTTTAACTGAGTACTCTAGGCAGCTACTACCAATATATCAGCATTGACATGGAAATGAAAGCAATGTCAGGCCTAGAATAAATAGCTGTGTGTCACAAAAGGGTAGAAGTAGTCCTAATGTCTAATTGGTTATATCTCATTATCTAAGGCTCTTTTGGTAGCAAGTAACAGAAGGAAGAGTTGACCTCAGTAAAGGCATGAACCAGAACAGCTCTGTAGGCTTCAACAGTAGTTTAGGTGTACTTAACTCTTTGTTAATAGTCTACTTGACCCTTCCTCATTAGAGCACTGCCACTTGTGGGAGTCTGCTCCAATGACTGGCTCTCATGCTTTGTGTCTCACATTACCAGTTTTAAATTCCCCAGACAGTGAAGTTGATTGGACAAACTTGGAACAGATTTTTAAACCCTGGAATAATAAGTGATAAATGGAGGAAAGGGTCATAGACTATAGGGCAGACTTGACCATTGTGTGTGTGAATTGGGACATTCCCAGAGCTGCTTTCAGCTTCAGTTAGTAGAAAACAACCAATAACTGCCTTACACCAGTGGTCCCCAAACTTTGCGGCACCAAAGACCAGTGCTCCTATGAGAATGTAATGACCTGAGGCAGAGCTGAGGCGATGGTGCTGGCACTGGGGAGCGGCTGCAAACACAGATGAAGCTTTGCTCGCCTGCCCATCTCTCACCTCCTGATGTGTGGCCCAGTTCCTAACAGGCCAAGGACTGGTACTGGTCCACGGCCCAGGGGTTAAGGATTCCTGGCTTAAGCTATGAGGGAAATTCATTGTCAACATGATGTCCATGGATATGGAGTTCGGGGATTGGTTCATCTATTATGAAGGACTCAGCATATTTCTATCTGTTAGCAGAAAGATTGGGGAAATAGCTAGTAGATAAACAGTAGAGTCACTGTCATGGGAGTGTTGCTGTGAGTCAAAGCACCACACCAAGAAGTGTCTACCTCAGGTATGTTTCAGAAAAACCAAAAAGGACCAAGAGAAACAGGCTGTGGTGAAGGTCAGCTTGTCAGAGGTCAGTGCCATAGAAACCTCTAAGAGGAGTTACAGAAATATGTGTGAGGCTTCTCAATTTACAAAAAATGGGCCCTTCTTTGGCTAGATGAGGTAGTTTCTTCCTCACTCATGGGACTAGGAAGCAGGGTGCTTCTGTCAGAACGTATACAGAGTTTCCCAGGATAAGGAGATAATCTGGAAATGTTCCCCGTGAATGCTTAATTAATAAGGCAGATTTTGGAAAGAATAGAGAATCCCACCAGCCCTAATGGCGGCACCAACCCAAACTTTCCAGGCAATAAGTCTGACTAGCAGTGGTTGAGCATCCAACTGAGACAAGATTGAGTCCAAGACTAGGAATGGGGATTGAGTGCCCTGTAAACTGTGCCAGCCAAGCCCATCGGTGGAAAGATCTGAGTTCCATTCAGAAAAGGAATCAATCTTCTGTAAACTCATTCATTTCTAGGGTTTTGTAATAAAACAATTATGTTCTTTTTAGCTTCTGAGAAAAGTTCCTTTTGAAAACTCACATCTTGTCTCAGAGCAATTCAATAAAAAAAGGCATTTGACCACAGATGTGTCGGGAGAGGTAGAAAGATTGTCACGCTCCCAAAAGGGAAGAACGAAGGCAGCTGTAATGGGCCATTTGAAGTCATCAGATGATAAAATGATAGAGAGGTTGTGTTTCTATGAGAGTTAAAGGTCCTTCCTGGACTTTCATCTCATGAAGAGGGGGTGAAAGTGACTGCGGTCTGTAGATAGGGCACTCTTTGAGAGCTTTGGGTTTGAAGGCAAGATGGAGCTGGTGAGGATTCAAGTTGGTGCACTTTTCAGGAAAGACTACCCCTGGGGAGGCTTAATTCTCTCTTTCTCTCACCTTTGCCTCTGCCTTGAATGTGAAATTGTGCATATTACCAGATCTCAGAGAGACCAAATTTTCTCATTTTACGATGGAGCTACCAGGTAGGTATGCTGTGACAGTTAAATGAGATAAGTAATGATGATTAAATGAGATACCAGGTAGGCATGCTGTGAGGATTAAATAATATACAAAGTGCTTAACATTCTTGGCCTAGAGCAGGTTATCAAAGACACAATAAAGTCAATAAAGCATACTTTTCCCCCTTACTTCAGTGTATGTGTGTGTGTATCTTTGTGCCACACACTGGATACTCTGCTAGGGGCTGAGTATTTAAATATGAAATTATACAGTCCCTGTCCTCAAGTATCTTGCAATCTAGAAAAGATAATTAAGGAAATGTCATTTATAATGAAATTTCTACCAAAGGTATAGGCTCAGTAGGAATATGGGGGAAGTGAGACCAAAGTCCACCTGAGGAATTCAGGGAGGGCTTCACGGAGGAGATAGCATTTAATCTGGGCTCTGAAGGATGAGTAGGAATTTCCTTAGTGGACAAGCATGGGGAGAGTCTTCAAGACAGAGGAAACAGCATGTGCAAAGCACAGATGTATGAGAGAGCAAACCTAATTCAGTATTGCCAAAGCAATACCTGTTACCATGTCAGGCAAAGAAGATGATTTAATCTTATAATCTGGGGCATGCTACTGAATAATTTTGAGCAGAAAAGTGGCTTATCACATTAGCAGTGATATTTAGGATGATCTAAAGGTATAATGAAAAAAATGGGCAGAGGTTAGAAGACTATGATTTGGAGCAAGATAGTACCTTAATTGGAGTATTGGAAAAAGGGGATGAAGAGGAAAAGATGAATTGGAGGGTTATTGACCAGGCAGAACCTTTAGAACTTGATAATGAATTGGATGTGGAGAATGAGGGAAAAGAGGAATCTAGTATTTGTCTGGTGTCTGGGCAACTGGGTGGATTATGAGAACATGCACTGTAATAGGCAACATGGGAGAAAGAAGGAACACAGTATGAGTCAGGGAGGAGATAATGAATTCCATTGAAACATTAGGTTGCAGAGCCTGTGGGATATCCAGGTGGGATATTCATAGGCAGCTCATAGAGAAATCTGAACTGGAAATGGATATTTAGAAAATAGCAATAGTGAAGAGGAAAAGACAAGCAGCAACATTAAAAGGTGGACAGAGTTTGTCGAATCACTGTTGTACACCTGAAACTAATATTACTATTTTATGCAACTATACTTTAATAAAACATTTTTTAAAGGTGGACAGAAGCCCTTGTAAGACAGTCTGGTACTTCTTCAAAAGGTTAAGCATACAGTTATCATTTGACTCAGCTATTCTGCTCCTAAGTATATACTCAAGAGAAATGAAAACATGTGTCCACACAAAAACTTGTACATGAGTGTTCCTAGTGGCACTATTCACAATAACCAAAAGTTAGGACCAACTTAAATGTTCATCAATGGATGAAGGTATAAAGTAATTGTGGTATATGCATATAATGGAATATTATTCAACCATAAAAGGGAATGGTGTTTACTGACTCATGCTATAATATGAATTTACTTTAGCAATCATGCTAAGTGAAAGAAGCCAGACACAAAAGCCATATATTGTATAATTCCATTTATATGAAATGTCTAGAACAGACAAATCCAGAGTAACAGAAAATAGTGGTTACCTAGGGCTGGTAAAGATTGAGAAATTAAGGGGGAGGGTGATAGCCAAGGAGTATGAGGTTTCTTCTGGGGATAATGAAAATGTTCTGGAATTAGATGATGATGAAAGTTACACAACTTGATGTATACACTAAAAACCACTGAATTGTATATTTTAAATGAGTGAGTTGTATGGTACATGAATTATAACTCAATAAAACTGTTACTAATTTTTTTTTTTAAATATAAGCAGAGAAAAAAAAATGACCCTCAGAGTGAACTGTAAAGGAAAAGTAACCCAGAGCATGAGCTAGGGCAGATACATGGAAAATAAGAGCATGTCAAGAGAGTGTTCCAAAACAGGCGTCAAATGCCCTGGACAAGCCATGTATGACTAGGACCACCTTTATTCTTTCCTTCTCTTTTTTCTTCTGTCTTGATAAAAAGACATCTTCACGGTGGTCCCTACAAGGCAGGATGGTATGACTCCTAGGACCTGTGCTTATGCAAAAGCCTGGAAGTGTATGAACACAACAGAAGCTTGTTTAGAGAAAGGCAAGGGCCAAACAAGAGGAAGGGACAAGGTCCTTACTAATGAGAAATCTTAGGATAATCATTCAGTCTCTTCCAGATGACCAGGGTTTTTTTGTGTGTGTGTGGGGGGTGGTAATATGACTTTTGTCAGCTGCTGCTCTTGCAGATCTAAACATCAATGGGGCATGGTATCATGAAGTAGAATGGCCCTTGAATAGCCTTTGCTTTGACAAAGTCTTCATCAAAGAGCACCGAATAAGTCATTTTCTATGCAAGATCCTACATAAAGTGTTTTAACCAACTGGAATTTTTTGCCTTCAATTCTTCCTTGAAAGAAGCTTACAATCCAGATCCATGAAGGACATGTTTACACCGCACCATGAATACCACCAGTAAAAATATCACTTGTCATTCATTTCTGTATGCCCATCCTTCCACAGGAGACCAGACACAGTAAGGATTCCATCTGAGAATAATTGATTGAATGAATAAATGAATGAAGTAAACTGACATACATTAACAAAACAGCAACATGTGTAAATGTTGGAAGATAGAAATTAAATTCCTGTGTTAGAGGGGTAAGGGAATGAGAGAAGATAATGAAAGTTCCAGGTTTAGTTGAGGGGATCCTAGTTTGCCTTGCCAGTTCAGATCAGGCAGGGAAAATCTGAGTGGCTCTTACCTAACCTGAGACAATACAGATTAACAGACCTGGGAGGAAACAAAGAGCCATGCCATGGGCTCTCCACTTGCAACCTTTGAAAACACTGTGCCCAGCAAACAAAACTGCAGGCCCAATTTGGCCTAAAGGCCATACTTTCTTACCTTAGAGAAGGCTTCTAAAGAGGAGGTAGCAGTCAGAATTTTTGAATGAAGGAAGAAAAAAAGCTTGTAAGTTGTGGAGAGTGTGTATTCCAGGGTCAAGTTAAGATAGATTACTCAGAGGAAGGAGATTTTGAGTTAGGGACATTGAAAGGCCAGCCAAGAAAGAAAGAAGAGACTGGAGAAATGAGGTTAGCTGGAAGTGTCAGGTAGGAGACAAAGTCTCAGTAAGATGACCATGGAAAGCTACCACAGGAAAAAGACAGAATTTGTCCTTCCACTGGACTCTGATAGCACTTACAGCATATCACAATTATTTGCTGAGGTGCTTATCTTACCACCAGACTGAGCACATGTCTCTCATCTGATTGTTCTGAGCATGTGCCCTAATGCCTCAATGATGTTTGTAGACTGAATGATGAGTGGATGAATGAATGACTGAATGAGAGGAAGAGGTGTATTTAAGGTGATACACAGTTTAGGAAACAATCCAAAAGAAGGAAAAAGCTCTATGTATAAAGATGGTTATTGCAGTGTTATCTATAATAATGAAAAAGTGCAAATAAATAAATGATGATGCATCTATTCAATGGAATATTATGTGGCCATTAAAATAATAATTACAAAGACACTGTAGATACAGAGCAAATGATTATGATATAATGCTAAGTGACACAAGCAGAATATAAAATTGCATCTACCCTCTGATTATAAGTATGTAAAAACGATGTATGCATATGGCCAAGCCCTGCAGAGGGGAACATAAAAAATGAAAACAAGTGGCTCATTGGGGTGGCAGAATTGCCAGTGAAGTGCTTATTTTAAATTTGATTTATGTTGATGTCATTTATATCATTAAGAAGGAAAAAGTAAAGTTGATAGGTGGGAGACAAACTGAACCACAACCTTGGAAATCTGCCAGAGATAGGAATCCTCATGAAATGATGGCACCAAGGTAAAGGAAGGCTAAGGCTGAGGCTTCTGGCATGGCAAAGAAGGGCTGAGTTTGAGAGATGTATGTGCTTATTATCTGCCTGCTCCCACTTCTGCAAATCTGTGACCTGGGCAGGTTGTACCTAGGCTGGAATCAACAGAGGAGAGAATTTGAAATCCAAAGACTGAAGTTCTGCTGCTTACTAACTCTGTGATCTTTTGGGGAAATTTACTGATCTCTCTGAGCCCCAGTTTTATAATCTGTAAAATGGAGCCAACAATCTTTAATTTACAGGATTCTTGTGAGGATTAAGTGGAAGAGAACACATGTGAAAGCCCTTTGTAAATGACAAAGCCTATACAGCTATAAAGAGTTATCATCATCATCATCATCATCATCATCATCATCATCATTATTATAGTTATTATTATGTCTCCAACTTGGCCAGAAATTCCATCCATCAGAGATTTGTTTCAATAACAAGGAAACACTTCTGAAAGAATTTGAAGGAAGAACTAGCAGTCATTCAAGAGTCAATAAAGCCTAGGCCAGTGGTTCTCAATTCTGGCTGCTATTAGATTCACCTGGGGGGATTTTTTAAAAATTAGTGCCCAGGTCCCATGCCTAATCAATTAAGGCAGAATCTCTAGATTATTTTTTTAAAGCCCCAAATTTGTGGCTAGGATTGAGGTCCACTGGCAAATGGGCCCTGAAGTTAGGCAGCCCTGATTTCAAATTCCAGATTGAATTTTGTCCCCTCCACTAAGTATGTGATCTTGGAGTATTTATATAATCTCTCTAGACCTCACTGCCCTTATCTTTGAAATGGAAACAACAATGTAATCTACCCCGTATGGTTTTGCTGAGGGTTAAAAAAGTTAATAAGTGTAAACCACTTTAGCACAATGCCTGGCACACAGTAAGTGCTATGAAGAATTAGCTAGTTTTGTTGTTATTTGTAGGTTATGATCCAGCCTCATTCTGAGGGACAAGAGTTGACCTTAGCTGGGGGAAGAGAAGGTATAACATGGGATATGCTTTATAACCAGTCCAGCTCTGACTCTATAACACCAGGCTCCCAGTGACTGGACTCTTTGCTCAGATGTTCTAATACCTTGTGTTTGGGTTTCTGACATGAATTTTACAGCTGGCCCTCCTCAATGAAAAATGGCTTCCACTAGACATCTAACATGCTCATTTCTGTCTTTGACATCCAGGCCCACTGTCTGCTATAGAATGATTAACAAGCGACAAAGCTTGTCAGTTAGGACAGATCCCACCTGCCCACTTTCACCTAAGCTTTGCCCAGTCAGGTCCCATCAAACCCAAATCTTGCTTCTGAACATTTCAGAAAAGAAAACCCACCAGTTTGTACACTCTCTATCATTCTGGAACAAAGACCACAGGTAAGACAAGTGACCCCAGATGTTTCATCTAATGGGGAGATGAGAAGGTAGTAGAAAGAGGCTGGGTGTCTCTTTTCAGTGTGCGTTATCTACATTGGTGATAGAGCATATACAATAAGTAAAAATGTCTGAATGTGTTTTTACTCTTTATTAGTTTCCTGTGGCTGCTGTAATGAATTACCACAAACTTGGTGACTTAAAACAACACACATTTATTTCTCCACAGGTCTGTAGGTCAGAAATCCAAAATCAGTCTCCCTGGGCTACAATCAAGGTATCAGTAGGGCCATGCTCCCTCTGGAGACTCTAAGGGAGAATCTGGTTCTTTCTTCCAGCTTTTCTGGTGGCTGGCAGCAATTTTTGGCTTGCGGCTGCATCACTCCAATCTCAGCCTTCTTGGTTGCATTGTCTTGTCAATTTTCTCTCTGACTCCCTATTATAAGGATACATGTGATGACATTTAGGGCCCACACAAATAATCCAGGATGATCTCCCCATCCCAAGGGCCTTAACTTAATCAGATGTCCTTTTCTGCCACATAAGATAGCATTTGCAGGTTCAGAGGATTCAGATGTGGATAACCTTTAGGGCCATTATTCAGTCTACTACACACTCCAAGGTGTTTTCTCCTTTAATTCCCCTTAAGCCCTCTGCTTTGTTATCTTCCGCCTGAGAAATGATGCCATTCAAGCTTCATGTAATTTGTGTTTCTTCTGTATGTGTTTATGGTCTTTTTGCTGTCTGCTCTTCATTTGAATTGCCACTGCAGGGCCCTGGGCACCAGTGGCCTAGGAATTCTAGCATTTTTATGAGAGATTTTCTTTCTTTAGTTGTACAGATCTGGGCCTCACTGGTGCAGGCCTTTGAAGGGCTGAATGCTTTGTTTCTCTGGAGACTAGACAATTGCTGCCCTGGAGCTTTCTGCCCCTGTCTGAGTTCCACACCCTACCTTCCTGAATCAGTTCCTTCCTGTGAGTACACACTCCTTAGGCATAGCCCAATAGCCCACTATATGCCAATGCATTAAGGCTGCAGTGCTGGGGATGAAGTTATATAGAGATGTAGATATAGAGATATAGATAGAGATAGATGATACAGAGATAGAGATATAAATAATAGCAGGGGCAAAAGAATCATAAGCATGATTCCAATGCAGTGTACTGAGTACAATACTAGGAATCCTAAGGTGTTATGACCCTGCAGAGGAGGGACCCCTAACCCAGATGGGAGGTATGTTCAGGTGGTCAGGAATTCAAGAAGTGCCTTAAACAGAATCACTACCTCTCTCTCCCTAATTCTCCCTGCTTCAAGATGCTCTAGATCAGGGGTCCCCAACCCCTGGGTCACAGACCAGTACCAGTACTGATCTGTGGCCTGTTAGGAAGCAGGCTGCACAGCAGGAGGTGAGCAAGCAAAGCTTCATCTGTATCTGCAGCTACTCCCCAGCGCCAGCATCACCTCCTCAGCTCCACCTCAGATCATGAGGCTTAGATTCTCATAGGAGTACCGGTTCCTGGTGCCACAAAGGTTGGGGACTGCTGGTCTAGGGCATAGTACAGGCATAGCAGTTAATGTGCTTGAATTGGAGCCCTGGCTTTCTCATTAGTTTGCTGGATGACTTTGCCAGTTTGCTCTATCTTCTGAGCCTCAGTTTCTTCTTACACCAAAATTAAGAAGGGAGCATTTATTCATAATAGTTACATTAGCAGAGTATTGTGATGATTCGGTGGACAGTGTATGTGAAGGGTTTTAAAAACAAATTGCCATAATCTGTTCTAGTTATTCTTAACTAACAATTCACTCAGTCTGTTCCTTCCTTGCCCACTCTCCAGCTTCCTGCAGGCTATTTCATGCTCATCTTTTGTTTTAGCTAATTCAATCCTGATTCTTTCACTGTTTCCTGACTCATTTCTTGCCCTACACACACCAGGGAACAATTTGTTTCTCACCTATTGTTCTCCTTCCAGTCAATCTCTTGCCAGTCATACATTAACATTTGCGAACAACCACATTTATAGAGAAGCACTACTTCAAAGGGGGTTGTTTATCAGCCTTCCAGATTTATGTCCAGTCTGGGTGAAATTTCTCTATTGAGTTCTAGCTACTCATGTAGTAAACTGCTATCTACTGAGCACCTGCTATGTACCAGGTACTGTGTTAAGTACTATGGGTATGGATGAGAATAAAACAGCCTGGTGTCTGGCCTCAGAGAGCTCATAGGCTAGTAAAGGAGTCCAACAAGTAAATAAGTGATTCAAGTTTAGTGTTAAAGTACCATTAAAGGAAAGCTCAAAGATTTGTGGGAACAAATGAAGGGGTAGTCCTCTCTTGACTACACCTATTCACTGAGTAGGTGTAATCAAGAGAGGCTTCCCCAAGGGGATGATACTCCAGAGGGGGCGATATCTAAGCTGAGGCTAAAAGGATGAGTAGAAATTAGGGAAAGTGGGGAAATTTTTTCCAAGCAGAGGGAATGACATCTGTTCTGGGGGAATTGGAAAACTTTAGCATAGCAGGAGTGTGGAATGTGAGGGAGTAGCTGGTGAGTGGTGGGCAATGCAAAATGAGGCAGCACAGAGAGGCAGCCACCTGATTGTACTGGTCCATATTCAAAGCTATATTTTGGCTTTAATTCCAGGAAAATTGAGAAGCCACTGAAGAGTTTTCAAGAGTTACATATCACATCTGTATTTTTTTTTAAAAATCTTTTCAACTGTTTTATAGGGAACAGATTGGATGAAAGCAAGAATTAGATGCAAGGAGGCCAGTTGGGAAGCCCATGCAGGGATCCAGATGAGAAAATATGGTGACTCAGATAGATTGTTGGCAATGGGGATGGAGCAGGTTAGAGCGATACAAGAGACATTTAGGTGGTAGCGTTGACAGGATTTGCTTGGTGATTGAACACATGCGGGAGCTGAGGAGAATGAAGGAGTCAGAGTTCCTGGATTTCTAGGCACCTAGGTGGACAGCAATACTATGTGCAGTAGGATAGAGAGCACTGGAGGGGGTGCTGGGGCAGGGTGTAACAAAATAGTGAATTGAGTTTTGACATGTTGATTTTAAAGTGTCTGCAAATCTAACAGATTTCTAGATGTGCAAAGAGCTTAAGATCAGGGGAGAGAGAATGAGGGGGGCAGAGAGACAGGGAGAGAGAGAGAGAGAGAGAGAGAGAGAGAGAGAGAGAGAGAGAGAGAGAGGGAGAGGGAGAGGGAGAGAGAGAGAGGAGAAAAAGAGAAAGGTGGTGTTGACTGAAGAGGGCTGATCATTGAAGTCATGCAGGTGAACAGGATGGACCAAGGAGAGTGTATAGAGAGAAATCAGGAAAGGGAATGAGGACAGAGCCTTGAGGAATCGCTGTCTTTAAGGAATTAGGCAGGAAATAGGAGCACAGAATCTGCCTCATAGTAAATACATACTAATAAGTGTTGCTGAATGAATGAAAAGAGACTGAGACTAAGCTAGAGAAAATTAACCCTTTTGGGAATGGGGAGAAAAAGAGAGACGATGCTTCCGAAAGGAAGTCAGACTTGAGCTAAATCGTGAAAGATGACTAGGAGTTCACCAGGCAGGCAGGGAGGGAAATATCATTTCAAGAATAAAGAGCACATTCAAAGGTTCAAAAACAAAAAAGTCATGGCCTTTGCTCATGGATTCCTGCAGATTCCACCTTGTCTTTTCTCTTTATCTGGCTGTGTATCTGTAATAAATCCTTGTAATAAATCTTAGCCAGGAGTATATGAAAAAACAAAAGTCTAATTTACTGTAAAGGTGTATTAGTTTCCTGTTAGACCTGTATTCACAGCTGTCTTCATAAGTAAGGGAGCCTAGATTCAGGATGATAGGTATATTTAATGCTGCATTCCAGCTGAATGGTCGGGATTGCTTAGAGTGATACATTGAGAAAGTCTCAGTCTGCAAGTAGACTCACTGGCAGAGTGCTATGATTGATTAACAACATCTGCCATAGATGAAGGAGAAAAGAGTTGTATGTGTGCCTTATGGTTGTCATCCTGGCCTAGACTATTCCCTTTTGCTTTCACCTCTCCCTCACTATCTGAACTCCTGGATGTGAGGGTGGTATCTCATGAATTATTGGCAACTTTCTGTGAATTGATCACTCTCAGCTCCTAAAGGATATGGTGTTAATGAGAGAATGAATATTTGCTGAGAACTTATCCACTGATCAGACATTGACTGAGTATGTACTATATGCTAATAACTAAAACTAGTCCCTAGGGGTTCCATATAGAATACATGATTGTTCACTCAGCCACAGATTTCTTTGTGTTGAACCAAAAGGGTAGAGCCAAGATTTGGGTTCCATGTTGAAAGTAAGTATGGCTGTCTTTATCCCCAGAGCATGCGCAATGCCCAGATTTAACTTTAAGGCACTAACATGTGGAAAGGGTCTGCTTATTGTGACCTGGCTCTATTTTTTTTACCTTAGCTTATGTTGTGTTTACTGGCCCAATGAGAACAGAAAAAAAAGGTGCTTGCTTTTATAAAAATTCCTAAATCATATAAGCATAGTCAGCATGATCTAGCATCCTTATCCTCACAAAGCAACTATTCAGAGCTTGTTTTTTGTCCACCTCTTATTTACACTGCACCCCTCATCTTTCTATTGTGTATTGGTTCTTATACTCACTGCAGGACTATTCTGGGTATTGTGTGATGAAGATCTTGTTATGTTGCAGACCCGAAGTAAGGGATAAAGAGGTCTCACCTGAACCCTTATAGAAGGCTCCAGGGCCAGTTCTGGGCAATCAACTTTGGCAATCATTCCTCTCCAGAAAACTGGCTATGAAATACATAATTGCTGCAGGCCCAATGCTTGAATGGAAAGTGTAAACCCTTTCAAGTCCTGGGAAATTTGAAGCAGCTCGGCAAGGTTTTTAGCAGCTGATAGCTGTGAGTAGGGAGGTGGAGGTGAGCGAGTTTGGGGGCCGAGACATCCAGAGGGCCTCATGACCAAGCAACAGGCAGAGCAAGGGGTGGAGGAAAAGGAAAATCAGGTGACGGTGGCTGCCAAGTCACATCAACTCATCAGAGCATCTCAGTTACCAGGGTGTAAGGAGAACTATTATTGAGTGGAGTGTGCTGTGCATAGGAAAGGTGTGGAGGCAGAGGGAAAGCTTTGATAACCACTGACCTAAACAGTAAATCCTTCTCAAAGGAAAGGGTTTGGAGACTCACTAAAGGAACTTTTCACCACTCTTACTGGGATCATGGAATTCAAAACCTGTAGTGTAGAAAGCTAACTCTGTGCTGTTATCACTTTCTATAATTATTTTATATTTTGTCTTTGGATCTCATAAAATTCCTTTAGAGATTTTAAAATACACTGAGGAAAACCAGAAAATTGGACTTTTTTTCCTCAGTATGGGCCTGATATTTAAAGGGAGAGTGGAAAACCCTAGATTTAGGCACCATGTACTCATTCATTCATAACATAATTAAGTACTTGACAGTGACAGGTACTGAAAATTCAAAAAGGACTAAGACACATCAAGGAACTTAGATTCTAATAGACAAGACTTTCATGTAAACAAGTAGGTGTGCCAAATGGTTAAAAATGGTGCTGAGATATAAATATTATCAGGGTAGATGATGCTGTAATAGCTAAGTTAAGTAAGGCTAGTTGTTATAATATACGTGCTCTCAACTGTAAGGGACCTAATACAATAAAAATCTATTTCTTGCTTACATCAAAGTTTATTGTAGGTCAGTTTGCTAAGGAAGACTCTGCTCCACAAAATCATTTAGAGATCTAGGCCTGTTACATCTTCCAATAAAGATTACTAAGTATCACCTAGCTGGCGTACGGGGAGAACCAGAGTGGAGAAGATATGCCTTCTCATAACCATTTTGTCCCAGAAGTGACACAGCATGTGGTCATGTGACTCAATATAGATGCAAGAGGGCTGAGAGATACAGTCCAATGATATGCTGAGGAGAATATTTTAAACTGAGGTTTGGTGAGTATGTAGCTAGACTGCCCCTGGAAAGGGCAGGATAGACTTCATAGAGGAAATGACTCTTGAGTGAAATATCTAAAGAGAAGGAGATGTTGAGAATTAGAGTGAAATACTACTGTGGGAAAAATGAAATCCCAGAGAAGGAAGTTGGAGTTGCTATTTCAGTCCTACCTTTTCACCTGGAAAGTCTCTTTCCACAACTCATTTGACTTATATCATTTAACTCTCCCCCACTCCCTACCCACCTTCCTGTTTCCTACTCATCCTGAAAGTCTTGGTTTAGACATCATTTCCTCTAGAAAGTCTTACCCGACAAATAGACTAAGGGAGGTTTTCCTGCTATGTGGTCCTATAGCATCTACCGTTTTTGTTGTAACTATTTAAATATCTATCTTTATTTTTATACAGTAAGTACCATAATGGTAGAGACCATATCTGGTTTTACTCATCATTTTATCTCTAGTGATTAGCACTGTGCCTGTCACATAGTAGGCCTTTGATAAGTATTCGTTGAATGAATGCATCTGCCTTCCCAAAGCATCTTCTCTTATATCGCTTTTCTCAGTCATTCATGTGGTTGATCAGTCAGCAGATATTTAGCCCACCTTAATTGCTACATATTCTTTTATATACTGTAGTTAGTGATAAATGAAACACTGTCCTTTTGTTTTGGCACAATTGCCTGTATCCCCATTCCTTTGAAAGAAGGGTGAGGCAGCCAACTCATCCTGTTTTTCCTAGGGCTTTCCTGGATTTAGCACTAAGAGCATCATATCCAAGGAGACCCTCCCCCTACACCTAGTCCTGGGCAATCCAGGACAGTTGGTCACTCTAGAATAGAGCCTGTTTCTGATTTCTATCACAGATGTCTAGCATTATACCTGGAACATGATGAATTTTCAATGAATATTTGTTGATCGTAGGTGGGTGAGGTGATGGATGGATATAGATATTGACTTGGATGAGTGAATGGATGGCTAGGTGGATGAATAGATATACTTGCTTTGGGAACTTTTCAGAATCTGGAGGAAATGAGAAGAAACACCTAGAGAGCTCAAAACACTTTGGAAAGGTCTGCAGTAAAAGGTTGGGGGGAGGGGGCAGCCTTCCAAGAATTTAAGGTAGTAGCACTCTCTTTGACCACTTGACTGAATGAGATTATCTGGAGTTTTCTATAGACACAGAGGTGGGGAATGATTGGCCACTGAAGAAAACTCCTAGCTAGGATGATGGGTGTCAGGATGACTTAGCACAGAAAGTCCTCATTCTGCCTTGGCAGTCACTGGGATTAATATCCCCTGGCTATGTCCTCAGGGGAAGTCAAAGCATAAATTAATGTTTTCAAGACCTTACTCTGGGGAAAAAATGTGACTAGCTTTGAGATGCAAACAGGTAAGAAAATAACCAGAACTTTATAATAATTGCAGTTAATTATATTTTTAAGTGATTTAATGGATATAATATAGCTAATAAAATCATATTTACTTTTTTTCCTGCTCAAATTCCTGGTGGAGAGCAGTCAACATTTTTAGATCGTTATTTTAAGAACATTATAGTAACTGTGTATTCCTAGAAATCCATTCTCTCTATATTCTAGAATGGCCCTCAACTCAAGTTCCACCCTTATTCCTCAGAGATGAGTCACTTTAGGGAAGTCTTTTTGGATTCCTCCAAGCGCTTAGAGTACTCTCTTCATAACCTTCCTGTTAGATGGTCACTACCCTGAGTACAGATATAGATTCAAATATCTACCCTGCCCCTTATTAGCTTTGTGACTTCCAGCTAATTACTTAACTTCTCTAGGCTTTAGTGTCTCCTTCCATAGAAGCATAACATTATTTATCTCATAGGGTTGTTGCAAGGATCAAATGAGATAATGTAAGAAATCTCCTAGCACATTGCCTGACATAAGCAGGCCTTTGACAAATATTAGTTGCCTCTCTCTTCCCCTCCTTTGAGAAAGAAACTGTGCATTATCTATTTATTTTTGAATCTCTAGCATAGGGCTTGGCACACAATGGGCCTCAAATGTTTGCCGAGTTGAACTGTCAAGAACTGTGGGTTCACTGGCGGATGGTATAAGGCAAAGGCTCAATTACACTGACATGGTATAAAACATAGGAAACAAAGAGGAAGCTGGCATGAAACCTCTTTCAGAATTAAACACAGGCTATGCTCAACTCATCAATTGCTGTATTTACTGATTCAGTACTATGTCTCTTATTTACATTTTTTGTTCACATTACACCACCAGCATACTTGTATTATAACAATTATCATATTATAGTAAAATTACATGTTTATATTTTGTGTCCTCAGCTGGTTTATAAATTCACTGAGTGCAGAGAATGCACCTAATGCATTTGTATCTCCTATTCCTAAAATAATTTTTGGTGTGTAGTTACCCATTCCATTTTTTAAAAGTAGCTTACTTTGACATATCTACCTTCGGTGGAGAAACTTCTCCCTAAAATGAATCTCGATTTTTTTAACTGATTTGGAAGTTCTTTCGAGGGTGGAAGCCATGTGCCTCCTACAGGGCCGAGCACAGAGTTGGACCCACAGTGGATGTTAATTGCATATTTAGTTGACCAATGCAAATTTTCCCATAATAGGGAGATATCATTCCATATCATAAAGAATGTTTCTATGTGAACTAAGGACATACAAGTTTCTTCTCACACGGTCCATTAATGCAGTGCCGTGTCAGATAAAATTTGATTCCAGTAAAATCAAAGGACAAATATAGTGTTCTTTCTTCTGAAAAAAAGAAAATGATGCTACTGTTTTCATAAAAATAAAACAATAACAGATCACCCCAAATCCTACCATCCAGAAATAATTTGTGTTAATATTTAGTGAACATAATTTCAGACATCTCTCTATGTACTTACTTAGAAAAAAGATGGATGAATGTCTAGATAAAAAATGATTTCATGAAAATAGGATCATCATGTACAGGCCAGTTTTATTAAAAAATATTCATTCTAATTTTACTTGAATTTACAGAAGACTAAAATGAAACCAAAGGCATTTCTACCCATTGGATAAATATTATTTTACCTCAAGAGATTCTGCCTCCACAGTATGGAAGATAAGATTACACTGTTGTATCTCCTCTCCTCCAACCTCCAGATTTTTATTAGTTATATTATTACTTTCTCAATGTTTGTGAAATGCTATATACTGCTTTGCCACCAGCATCAACTCTGTTATTTAGGGGGTGTATATGTAGTAGAAATATTTTTTTACTTAAATGAATTTGATGCTCTACCTGTATTCTTTTATCATGATTTATCTATTCCTGGATTTTTAAATTTGATTTTTTTCTTGGTTGGCTGGACTTTGTAGATTTTATGAATGCTGTATTCCCTGAGTTCTGCCCATAGCCTTTTTATTTGAAAAAGTAGTTGGCTGGGTATGATCTCTTTGAGTCTCACTTAAACATTCTCTCAACGTGTTATAGATCTGTCCCATTGTCTTTTGGTTTTGAATATTACTGAGAAATCTGGAGCCAGGCTGATTTTCCCTTCATGTAAACAGCTGGCTTTCCCCCATCTTTATACCTGAAGAATCATTTCTTTATCCTTGATGTTCAAAAGCTTACTTACAATAGGTGTCAATATCAGTCACACTTTTTAATTTTTTTGTGGAGCACTGTATGTCCTTTCTGTCCACAGATTTGGTTCTTTCATTTCAGGGATAATTTTCTCTATTATATTTCTAACTATGTTTTCTGTACAATTTGTCGAATTCTTCATAGACTTTAGGAACCCTAGCAAGCCTTGTGAGATTTGTTTCCTTTTCCATGACTATTATACTGTCTATGATTGAAGTAATATTGTTCTTTACTTGGATTCACGATGATTATCACAATATTTTCTTTCATGTCAGTGATTCCATTTTCAGTCATGGCTATTTTGAGCCACATCATTTTTAATTAATTTATTGATTTTGAAACATTATTTTGATTCTTACTCTGTTTCTTTAGTTCTGCCACACCCTCATTCTATTGTTTATTATCTTGTCTTTCCATTCTTCTTTACTGAATTCATGTTTTATTGAGTTCTAACATGCAAAACACTCAGAATTTTTTGGTGTTCTTGGTTTATGTATTCTATATATTTTTCTCTTAATTGAACTTTTTATTAAGATCATTATAGCTTCACATGCAGTTGTAACAAATAATACAGGTAGGTCCCATGTACTCTTTACTCAGTGTCCCCAAAGGTAACATCATGTACCCCATAATGACTGTTTTAGTCAATGACAGACCACATATCTAACAGTGGTTTCATAAAGTTTTAATGGAAGTGAAAAATTCCTATCATCTAGTGACATCATTGTCATCTTGACACTGTAATACAATATGTTACTCATGTGTTTATGGTGACGCTGGTATACACATACCTACTCTCCTTATCTTTTGTACTGTTTTTACTGTATCTTTTCTATGTTTAGACACATAAATACCACTGTGTTAAAATTATGTTTAGTATTTAATACATAAACATGTTGTTCAAGCTTGTAGCCCAGGAGCAATAAGCTACACCATATAGCTGAGGTGTGTAGTAAACTATATCATCAAAGTTTATTTAAGAACATTCCATGATGTTCACACAATGACAAAATCACCTAATGACCTGTTTCTCAGAACATATCCCCATCATTAAGTGACACATGACTGTGTAGTACAAATTACAACCAGGATATTGACATTGGCATGATTCATCCATTTTGTTCAGATTTTCTAAGATTTATTTATACTCATTTGTGTCTGTGGGTTTACTTTTATGCAATTTATCATATGTACAGGTTTGTGTGTATACCACCATAATCGGGATACAGAACAATTCCAGCACCACAAGGATCCCTTGTGTTGCCTTTTTATAACCACACTCCTGTCTGATGCTAACCATCCCCAACTCCTGGCAGCCACTAATTTGGTCTCCATCTCTATAATTGTCATTTTTTGCATGTTATAGAAATTGAATTGCACAGTATGTGACCTTTAGGGGTTGACTTTTTTCACTCAGCCTAATTTCCTGGAGCTCAATCCAAGTTATTATGTGTGTGTCAACACTTTCTTCCTTTTATTGCTAAATAGTATTCCATGGTATGGATGTACCACAGTCTGCTTAATCATTTACCTCCTGAAGGACATATGGGTTGTTTATAATTTGGGGCTAGTATGAGGGAAGTTGCTTTGGAACGTTCATGCACAGGTTTTTGTGTAAATATAAATTTTTCATTTCTCTGGGATAAATGCCCAAGACTGCAATTGCTGCTCCATGTGGATTTAATCTCCTGTTTGCATGCTAGTTTCTTCCCTCTTCTCCTTTGGCTGTGGTGGTATGTTGGCATGACATCCGTGCCATTTCTTTTTCCCTTGCTTGTGCTCAACATGGGTGGGTCAGAGCTTCTATTAGCTTTGACATAAGTTGGATGAATTCTCCATGACACCCTTCCAGCATATCTAAGAACTTTTCATACCCCTCCCCCAAGGTCTAGTTTGAAAATATAATGTTCTGTTAAACTAACTATTCTGTAGCCTTCAGGTAAATTCTGGTAAGAGGAAACTCAGTTAAAGCTGTGCTTCTCTTGCGGAGGGAACTGGACTCTGATTTCTGTCTTCTGATGTTTTATTAAATATCTGTGAGTGGCCCATTTCTACCTGCCAGGGGTATATTTCACTCCCAAAGCTTTGGCTCAACAGTCTTAAGAAATAGGACTATAGGGAACCTCCAGAAAATGGCAAGCCCTGACAGTACCCATTGTCTTGGCTGAAATCCTGCAGTAGTATGTTGAGGCTTCTCCTCTTGAAGGTATTTTCTGGACTCTTCCTCAAATGCTCTGTTCCTCAACTCCTCCTCCTCCTGCCCATTCCAAATCCCTGTTGATTACTCTCCAAATGGGGTTTAGTGATAACTTACAGGATTTTGTTGACTCGCATTTTTCCCTAAGTGTAGTTTCTGGGGATGGAAACAGAGCTGGGAGCCTTGCAGCTCTGTCCCAAAATCAGTTTCCTTCCTTGGCTGCCACTTTTTGAAATTTATATTTTGAAGTTTTTACTCTTTTTCTTTGGTTGTTGCTGTTGAAATTGTTAATTTTTAAATTATGGTTTATCTTTGTTTATTTTTTTAGGTATTTGGCAGCCATGGTAAGGGATTGAGTAAGAGTCTGTAGGTCAATTTTATTCTATCAGCTTTCCAAGGAAGTCTTAGATGGTGTACTTTTTTAACTCCTCTTTTGTGCTGAAGGGCCTGAGACTGGAGAACACTTTTAGAAAAGCAAGGAAGTATAATAGTGGGGCAGTCACTCTGTACAAGACCAGGAAGAGATGGCATAAGCTGGGAAAAGATAATATGGCACACTCAAACGTGGAATTGACCTGGGATCCCTAACTGAAAATGAACCTTCCTTTCATTCACCTTACTCAACTCTTGCCAAGTTTTGTCAATTTGCCTCCAAATTCTTTCTCATGTGTGTCCCTTTCTCTCTATCTTATTGTTACTGCCTTTAGTCAAGCTATTTTTCTCCTGGATTTCTGAAATATTCTCTTAACAGGGCTCCATGCCTTTAGTTTCTTTCCCATACTGGCCATCCTCCCCACACTGCCACTGCATCAGTTTTCCTAAAACACCACTTTGTGTATATTCTCTGTATTCAAAGGCCACTGGAGACCTCCTGATTGCAACAACAAAAAAATTAAGTTCAAACTTCTTAACATGGTCTATGATATTAAGAGTAGCTAACATTTACATACTTACCAAATACTGAGAACATTGTAATTTATTTTTACACATTGAATGATTTCCACTTCAAACCTTTGAGGTAGTTGTAATTATCCTTATTTTACATATGAGGAAACTAAAAAGAGGGAGATTCAATAATTTTCCTAAGGCCACACAGCTGGTAAACTGAAGAAATGGGATTCAAATGCTGGCTGTGTGGCTCCAGCATCCATGGTCTTAAGTCACCTCATGACATTGCCTCCCTATTATACCCTTCATCTTCTGCCATCCTGATGACCTTTGAAGCCTTATCATTCTCTCATCACCATCCAAACACTGACATTTTGGTCACATCTAGCTACTTGCTATTTCCAAAATATACCATATTTACACCTCTGTCACTTTTCACATGCTATTCTCTCCTTGGACCACTCTCATTACTCTTTGCTGAACATACTTGGTAAACTTATGTTAATCATTTTATTTTTGCTATGTTGTGTTTTGCTACAGTAGAAATATAATTTTATAATTCCTGGTTTGCCTTTCAGTGAGGCCCCATTGCCTCTAAGATATATCCAGCTTTCTTGGTACAGTAGGTAAAACCCTGCCTATCCTTCTGGTATCATTTCATTTTCCCCTTTACACCTCACATGCCACCTGGACCAAACTACTTGGATTTTCCTAAACATACCGTTCTGTTCCATGTCATTGCAATTTTGGCCATGTTCTTCCTTCTGATTAGAATCCCCTATCTACCTGAAAGACTCATACATATGCTTCAATATTCAATGCAATCATCTTCTCTGTGATGAAGCTTTCCCTCCTTCCCTTCTCTGCCATGCCTCACCTTTCCCTGCCCTCCTTTACTCTCTTTAAGCAGAATTGGCTATTCTATTCTCAGTGTCACCCATGCACTTCATACATTACTTCCATTGTAGTATTTATCACACCATCATATAATTTTCTTTTTCACAGCTGTCTCCTTTATTAACTTACTTGACTGGAATGATAATATTTTCATTTCTTTAAAATTTACTCTACCTCGTGCCTGGCACATAACAGGCACTTCCAAAATATGTATTGAATGAATGAATCTTAACAGCCTCAATGCCTTGCACAGTATTCAATAAATATTTGAACAGGTGTTCAATAAATATTTGTTTATCCAACAAATAAATGCTTAAGCCTTTTCTCACTGTTCCGTGCTTTCTTTCTCGGTATTTCCAACTTTTTCAAACAGATCCTTCAGTGGGAGTCACAAGTGTCTCTGAGCCAGCTTGTACATCTATTTTACATAGCAAAGGGTTACTTTGAAGGGAATAATAGTATTACCTAAGGAAACATGGCTCGAGGAGAGAGGCTGTATCAGGCTGGGAAGAGCAAAGAAGGGTAGAACATTTACCAGTACCTAACAGGCTTGAGTATACAAAGGTAACTCTTTGCATGGCTAAGTATTTCTGCAGCAATAATTCCCAAACTTGAGTGAACATGACAATTTTTAGGAAATAATTCTCCATGGGTCTCTGCATGTCTTGTGAGTAGAGGACCTGACTGCCTATACTCCAGACTCTTTTCAAGGGTGTTTGTACAGCGAACACACATAGAAGATATAGTATCTCCTTTTAGCAAAAAACATAGTTTTATTTCTGTCTCATAGAATAAACATAATCTTTCCTTCTAGAGCAAAGATCAGGCATGCTTACTGCCCATTATAAAATATTTAGTTTCCCTAAGCTTGGTATTTTTCTGTAACACAACTTATTGCATGTGTTTGTATCACTTGGCCCTCTTCATGTTGTCCTGTGAGAAATTAGGAAATGGGAAACTGACACACATGTTAACACTCTGACTACTGGTATTCCTAAGTAATAATAATATCTATAAAAATCATCATCATCATCATCATCATCATCATCATCCCTGTTTCTGACCCAGGAATTTCATGTTTTCTGCCAGCATTCATGAATGCATGCCAGACTAACTTGTTAACTTGCAAGCTAAGTAAAATCTCATACCCTTCATAGATTTTCACAAGAATCACCTAGAAAACTTGTTTAAAATGTAAGTTCCTGGGTTTTCCCTCAGATTATGATTTAATGATTCTAGAATTAGGCTCAGTGTTATGCATTTTTGATAAGTGATTCTGATGTTGGAAGCTCTTAGACCTTCCTTGAGAAGCACTGTCTTTAGGATAACACTTAGGTTTGACTATAGACAAAAGACAGTACTTCTTTCATGGAAAGACATAGATTAGCACGTGAGCTCCTTTGGCAGTTTTTTCTCGTTCAAAAGAAACTGTTAAAATAGAATATACCTCCTCCCTATAAGCAATATATGAGACATAGTTATGCACTGACTAGAGTAAAAATGAAAGAAATAGGTACACAAGAATAAACTCATATTTTTGTCACTAGACTCAATTGCTTAACCACTGTGTAAATTAAACTCGAACTTTTCTTTCTCCTCTGAGAAAAAGTGAGAAGTGGTTCTTACATTCACATTTAACTATTTATTAGACTGGTTCGTCTAGCCTGAGTTTCAACAAATATTTATTGAATACCTATTATGTGCTGAGCACTGTTCCAGGTTTCAGAAATACGGCAATGAATAAGACAATAGTCTTTGCTTTTGTGGAGTTCATATTCTAGTGGAAGGACACAGACACTAACCCCACAAATGCCTCAAATATTTTCAGATGATAAAGAAACTAAAACCAAGTAATGGCATAGAAAAGACTTCGTAAATATCAAAGAACATTTTAGCTATAGTTGTCAGAGAAGGCCTTTCTGAGAAAGTAACATTTGAGTTAAGATAAGATTAAAGGAGAACTCAGCTCAAGCTGCCAGCCTGCCTGTTAGACACCTGCACATTTGTAGAAACTGAAGAAGCATGAAGGCTCTTTAGCCTTCAGTTAGCCTCTTTCAGCTCCTGCCAAGCCTGAAAATACATAAGGAGCTTCTTCTCACTGGTGGCTGTAGCTCAGAATTAGCCTGTTTCCCTAAGGACATGATCTGATATGTCTGAGAAAATCCTTACCTTAAAGAGCTTGGCTTCCTTCATTTGTTACATATTTAAGAAATACATACTTGTATCAAGAATTATTCTAGGCACTGGGGATATAGCAATGAATAAGAGAAACTCCAAACTCTTTTGGAGCTTCTAGTAGCTTCTATGGCATTTGCTAATTTGAACTCTGCCACCCACACCAACTTAGACCTTACCTAATCTCTCTCCCTAGGTTAAAAAAGGAACTGGATCATGTCATAATTTTCCAGCTGTGAGCTTGGATCCTCTTCAAACCAGACCAATCCCTGGAATCCAGAAACTTCTACTCAAATTTCTGTGCTTATTTCCACTATGAAAATTCTACTGTTCCTGGTCCCCTGACTCGAAATTGGCTCTCAAAACCAGTGCAAATAAGATCTTAATTAGCCCCATCCTCTTGGACCGTGAGACTTGGACTTTTAGCCATCTCCCTTCTTCATGTTGGACCCTGTACTCCAGAGGTTCCCTTCTCTTGTCACTGCCTGCCAATCTACTCTGTCCTCTCTACTTGCCAAGGTCTCAGAATGTCTGTTGCTGTGGTTATGACACCGAGCCCAGACGTGCTTCTAGCTTGCTTATTTATTGCCTGGTGATCAAAGCTAAATGAAAACAAAGACAATAGAGGCAGCAATGCCTGCATCAGCAGCTCCTCTCCAGTAAAGGGTTCCTTCTAACCAGGGAGAGGTTGCTCTGGCAACCAAACTTCCCATGTCTAACTTACTCTAATCCCTTTCTTATCAACTTTTATTACACTTGAATGAGTTTTCTTTCCTGAGACAAGTTTCTCAACCATTTTTACAACCTGCTTTATGGTACCCATTAGCATTTTCTTAAAGGAAAAAAAATCCTTTTTTTTCCCCTGAATGCTTTTCAACAATTATTTCAGTGCTTATTATATGTAAGGCAGAATGCTAGACCTTGGTGGCAGATACAAAGATGGAAATATATTTGTGATGTATGCGAAAGAACACTGCATTTGGAGTCATAATACCTGGCATGGTTAACTTTTTAAATTTATAGGAGTCATACAAACTCATGATCAAAACTTAAAACAGCACAGCGAAGCATAAAGTAAAAAATAAAAGTACTCTCCTTTCATTCCCATTTTTCACACATAGTAATACTTTTGTGTGTTCAAGTAATTTTCTGTACATATATAAGCATATATGTATTTCTTGTTTTCACTTACAAATGGGATCACTACTGTTCATAAAAATCCTGCTATTTATTGAGAATTTCTCTATCACATTGTTTTTAGTTGCATAACATTACATTGTATGGATATACAGTCCCCTACTAATGACTATTTATTTGTTTGGATTGTTTTTATTACAAAGAATTTGCAATAAACATCCTGGTACACATATTTTGGTAGAAGTCATAGTATTTGGGTTAGATAAATTCCTAGATGTGAAACTGCTGGATTATAGGTGTGCACATTTAAAAATGTGACCCTATACTGCCAAATTGCTATTCAAAAACAATTGTATCAATCTACTGTTTTGACAACAGTAAATAAAAGTGACTTTTTCCCAGGAAAACCTGTTTTTGAATTTCGTTACTATCTAATAGTGTGACTTTGGACAAACTTAACTTGGTTAAATTTCCATGTTTTCTCTGTAGAATAGAGATGACAATGTCTTCCTTACAGAATTTTGAAGATTAAAATTAAATAAGATAGTCTCAAAATGTTAGCATAGAGTTACCATGTAACCAAGCAATTCCATTTCTAGGCATATACCCAAGAGAAATAGAAGCATATGACCACACAAAAATTTGTATTCATAGCAACATTATTAATAACAGCCAAAAAGTTAAAACAACTCAAATGTCAATCAATCGATAAGTTGATAAAGGTGTTATATCCATGCAATAGAATATTATTTGGCAATAACAAATGATCAAATGTTGATACATGTTACAGCACAGATGAACCTTGAAAATATTATACTACATAAAGAAGTCAATCAAAAAAGACCACATATATGCAATGGCCAGAATAAGTACATCTATAGAGACAGAAAGTAGATTAATGGTTGCTAAGGGCTGGGAAAGAGGAAGTGGGGGGGGAATGCAGAGTGATTGCTAATGGGTAAGAGGTTTTTTTTAGGGTGATGAAAATGTAAAATTGATGACGCTAATGGTTGCACAACTCTGTGTTATACGAGAAACCATTGATTTGTATTTGTTAAAAAGATAAATTGTATGGTAAGGGAATTATATCTCAATATCACTCTTGTATAAAAATATTAGATAAGATAATATGTCTGCTTCCAGCTAAGATGAAGTAGCAGATACCAAATTTACCCTCCCACTTGAAACATCCCTTGCCCAAAAACTCCAGACAAAAATTATGAAACTAGGGTGTTCAAGACACTAGTCATCAGGCAATGAAAAATAGTGATCCCTGAGAAATGGAAAACAAAGGAAATGAATCCTAAGATTGCCCAGCTTACTGCTATGAGAGAATTTTCTGATCATGACACAGTGAGTTAGTGTCCAGCTAGATCCCAGGGTACTTTGAGCTGAGGAGATGAAGCTGAGAGTCCAGAGACACTAAAGTGGCTAGAGCTTACAGGTCAAAATACTGAAGAGAAAAGAGTTGCACGAAAAAAGACCCCTAGAGATCTGCAGAGGTTCTCCCTTGAGTTTTCAATCAGAGTACTGAAGAGTGTATGCATGCAAGAAAACTACCCAAAGCCAGGGAAAACCCATACAAAAAAAGATTAAATGGAATGGAACATTAATATGGGGCCATGAACAGTGCCTGTTTCTACCAGCCAGAAGGGGATAATTCATAATTTACAAGACATTGGATAGAGTACTTAGGAAGGCCTTATCTAGGCAATGGGAAATAATTAGACCTAGATTGAGTACTATTCCAGACTTACATAAAAAATAAAAGCAAGACCTCTAGGGGTCAAACTTTTTCCAAATAACAACTGCATCCCAGAGCAAACTTCAAGAACATTTACAGGAATACAAATATATGCAGCATCCAGCAAGGTGAAATTCGAAATCTGGCATCCAATCAAAACTTACTGGGCATGCAAATAAGCAAGAAAACAACCCATAATGAGGAGAATAATCAGTCAATTGAAACCATCCCAAAACTGATACAGATGTTACAATTAGTGGAGAAGGACACATGAAAAAAATTGTTATAACTATTATTACATATGATCAAAGAATTTACTAGAAATATGGAAGATATTTTTTTAAAAAGACCCTAATTGAACTTCTAGAGATGAAAACTGCAATGTATGAGATGAAAAATACACTGGATGGGTTAACAATAAATTAAACACTGGAGGGAAAAAGATTACTAAACTTGAAGGCACAAAAATAGAAATCATCTAAAATTAAATACATCGAGAAAAGAGAATTTAAAAAGTTAGAAGAGAAAGAGTGATCTCTGGGACAACTTTAAGCAATATAATAAATAATTGGAGTTCTTGAAAGTGAAGGGTGGGCCCAGAAAATTTTTGAAAAAATAATGGCCAAAATTTCCAAATTTGATGGAAAATATAAACCCCTGGATTTAGAAGCTCAAAGAGCCTTAAGAAATATGAAATATACCAATGTTCTAGTCAACTTTCACAAAACAAGTGATAAAGAGAAAATATTAAATGCAGCCAGAAAAAATAAATATATACATTAAATACATTAAATGCAGAAAAAATATTAACAGCCAAAGGAAAAAAAGACACATTACATTTAAAGGAACAATGAAAACAGACTTGTTATCATAAATACACAAGCAGGTAGATAATCAAGCAACATCTTTAAAGAACTGAAAGAAAAGAAATCTGTCAATCTAGAAATCTTTATCCAATAAAAATATCTTTCAAAAGTGAAGATGAGGTAGAATTTTCAGACATATAAATGTCAAACTAATTCATAACTGACTTCCACTGTAAGAAATATTTTTAAAAATCTTTTAGGAAGAAGGAAAATGGTATGAAGTAGAAATATAGAATGAACCAAATGGAATGAACCACAAGGGATGAATAGCAACTACATAGATTAATATATAATATTTTTCTTATGGTTTAATTCTAGTGAAAAGATAATTCGGTAAACAAAAATAATAATAATGTATTCTGGGATTTATAATATACTTAAAAGTAAAACGTACAACAATAATACAAAGGCCAAAAGGAGAGAAATAAAAATATATTATTTTAAGGTTCTTATAGTATCTGTGAGGTGGTATAACATCACTTAAAAGTTGATTGTGATAAGTTAAAGAAGTATACTATAAACCCTAAAACAACTTATAAAATAACAAAACAAAGAGTTCTAGATAATAAGCAAGCTAGCGAAAGAGGTAAAATGGAATCATAAAAAATACTCAGTACAAAAGAAGTCAGGAAAACAGGTAGGAACAAAAACTAAATGGAACAAATAGAAAATAAGATGTTAGATTTAAGGCTAACTGTCTCAGTATTTATTCACATTATATGTAAATTGTTGAAGCACCCTAATAACAAGGCAGAGAAAGATTGGATAAAGTAACAAAACTCAATCATGATTACTATTTTTAATGTCAATTTTTTCTAAACAATGCTATTCTTTATTATATTTCTGACATGTTTAAAATTATTGCTTATTATGATTTGTTATTATTTTTAACTTTAAGGGCTCACATTTATTTTTTATAAACTTGTTTGTGGTAAGAACACAACATGAAGTCTAATTTCTTAACAAAATTTTTGACAAATAAGAGTATATATTTAAGGTATACAACATGATGATTTGATGTATATATACATTGTGAAATGATCACAATCAACCTAATTAATAAATCTATCACATTGCATAGCTACCTTTTTAGATGATGAGAACACTTAGTATTTACTCTTTTAGCAAATTTCAAGTATACATTATTATTAACTATAGTCACCATGCTGTACATTAGATGCCCAGGACGTATTTATCTTATAACTGAAACTGCACCCTTTGATCAACATCTCCCCGTTTCCCCCTCCCCCAGCTCCTGCCAACCAACATTCTACTCTCTGCTTCTATTAGTTTGATTTTTTCAGATTCGACATATAAGTGGAAAAAGAAAGACTATTTGTATTTCTGTCTGGCTTATTTCACTTAGCATAATGTCCTCCAGTGTATCCATGTTGTTGCAAATGGCAGGGTTTCCTTCTTTCTATAGCTTAATACTATTCCACTATATATAAGACATTTTCTCTATCAATTCATCTACTGGCAAACAATGTTGTTTCCATGTCATGGCTATTGTGAATAATGCTATAATGAACATGGGAGAGCAAATTTATCGTCAAGAGAGTGGTTTTATTTCTTTTGGATATACACCCCGAAGTGGAATTGCTGGGTCATGTGGTAGCTCTATTTTTAATTTCTTGAGGAATCTCCATACTGTTTTTCTATAATGGCTGTAGCAATTTACATTTCCACCAACAGTGTACAAAGGTTCCCTTTTATCCACATCCTCACTAACACTTGTTAATATCTTGTCTTTTTGATAATAGTTACCCTAACAGATGTGCAGTGATTTCTCATTGGCAATTTGATTTACATTTCCCTGATGATTAGTGATGTTAAACATCTTTTCCTGTCTTTTGGCAATCTGTATGTCCTCTTCAGAGAAATGTCTATTCAAGTCTTCTACCAATTTTTTAAATTGGATTGATTTCTGTGTGTGTGTGTGTGTTAAGTTGTAGGAATTTCTTATATATCTTGGGTATTACCACCTTATCAGATACATGATTTGCAAATATTTTCTCCTATTCTGTAGGTTGCCTTTTCATTTTGTTTGTTTTGCTGTACAGAATCTTCTTAGTTTGATATAGTCCCACTTGATTATTTTTTATTTTTTATTTTTGCCTGTGCTTTTGATACTATTACCAAAAAATTGATGCCAAGACTAATGTCAAAGAGCTTTCCCCTATGTTTACTTCTAGGAGTTTTATGGTTTCAAGTCTTATATTTAAGTCTTTATCCATTTTGAGTTAATTTTTGTCTATGGTGTAAGATAAGGGTCTAATTTTATTCTTTGGCATGTAAATATTCAGTTTTCCCAGTACCATCTATTGAAGAGATCTACCCTTTCCATATTGCATATTGTTGGCACCCTTGTCAAAGTGTAGTTGACCATATATGTGTGGGTTTATTTATGGGCTCTTAAATCTGTTCTATTGGTCTATGTGTCTGTTTTTAAGCCAGTGCAAAACCATTTTGAGTATTATAGCTTTGTAGTATAATTTGAACTCAGAAATGTGATGCTTTCACCTCTGTTCTTCTTTATCAAGATTGCCTTGGCTACCCATGGTCTTTTGTAATTCCATTCAAATTTTTGGATTATTTTTTCTATTTCCATGAAAAATACCATTAGAATTTTGATAGGGACTGTGTTGACTCTGAAGGCATTGAAATCAGAAAGGAAGAAGTGAAATTGTCTCTATTTGCACACGATGTTATCTTACATATAGAAACCCAAAGACTCCACCAATAAAAAAAAACTGTTAGAATCAACAAATGAATTAAGTAAACTTGCAGGATACAAAATCAACATACAATAATCAGTTCTATTTTTATACACTAATGAAAAACTATCGGAAAAAAGAAATTAAGAAAAAATCTCATTTGAAATAGCATCAAAAAGAATAAAATACTTAGGAATATATTTAACCAAGGAAGTGAAAGATATATACACTGAAAATTATAAGATATTGATGAAAAAATTGAAGAAGACACAAATTAATGGAAAGATATCCTATCTTTGTGGATTGAAAGAATTAATATTGTGATAACTTTTTTGATGTGTCAATTTGGCTAAGTTATAGTCTACAGTTATTCAAACACTAGTGTAGATGTTACTGCAAAGATATTTTGCAAGTGAAACTAAAACCCCTAAGCAGTCAATTTCAAGTAAGGGAGTTTTTCCTGGATTATCTGGATAGATGAATTGAATTCATTGAAAGAGCACAAAAGCAGACCTGAGATTTCCCTGAGATTGAGAACAATTTCCACCTGTGGATCACACGTTTGGCTGGTATGACTATAGAGTTCCATCATGCTTGTGATCTTCTTGACTGCCTGAAAACAACAGTTTCAATCTGTGCCAATGGTTCTAACCTACCTGCAATCTTCCTGTTCTGACTGCCTATGCTATGAATTTTGGATCTGCTTAGTCAGTCCTTACATAATTTCACATTTGTATGACCAGTTCCTTGTTCTCTCCCTCCTTTCCTCTTTTCTTCTCCCTCTCCCTCTCTCCACATACCCACAGACATACACATGCATACATTCTACTGGTTCTGCTTTCTAATGTCAGTCAGTCACAAGTTTCCCAAATCATCTCTCAGTTTGAGTGTACACAGTTCTATCATTTTTATGATCCTATCTCCTACCTTTCCCCAACTTCTGAAATCCTTCCACTATACTCCCTGGAATTTGTGGGCAATCATCACTAAATTCCCCTATACATGCAACTACTTCTCTGTATATTCCCTTCATCTTCTCACTTAACTGAAATAAAACTCTCTTCTAAGGTCTTTATTCTCCTTGAAATCTTCTTAAATGGTGCTGTCTTCTCACCTATACCTCTGTCACCACAAGACCTGGAGATAGAAGAGATGTCCTTCACATTGTCACTTCTAGGAAATTCTCTTCCCTTTAATACAATCTCATGTCATCAGATTATATCACCCACTATCTGACCTCAGGGCAGTGAATCACTGACTCCTCGATCATTCACACTTACTCCTTGAAGATTTTAGCACTGGACTCACTGTTGTTCCCTCTAACACTATTCCTGTCATATTTCTTGGTTATTTCAGTATTCATATAAATGATCTTTATAGTAGTCTATGCTCTCAGTTCCTTGACTTCTCCTTTAATTATCTTATCCTCAACTCTACCTTATACACTAACCCACATGGCCATACCATTGACCTTATAATTACTAAAAAACTACTATTTTTCTTTTAATTCAAGCATCCCATTCTTCAATTGCCACTTCCTTTTTCCTAACTCATTCTTTATTATTCTCCCACTCTAACAATACTTTGGCCCTACGCATTGAATCTACTACTCATTCTTCTTTATCTCCTCATTTTCCTCCCTATTCAGGATAAACTCCATGGTCAATCATTATAGTAACTCTTCTACATATGCTCTCAATTCTTTTACCCCTCTCTCACTTCTTATTCAAATGGCTAAACTTCAAGTCTGGTTAAATCCAACTCTCAACCTATTATGCAACTGCATAATTGAATTTGGAAAAAAAACACACTATCATGCTGACCATTCTCATTTTATGTTCATGAGGAATATTGGTCTGTAATTTTCTTTCCATGTAGTATCTTTGCTTGGCTTTGGTATTAGAGTAACACTGACCTCATATTATAAGTTGGGAAATTCTCACCCCTCTTTTATTTTTTGGAAGAGATTGTATGTATTCAATATTATTTTTTCCTTAAAAGTTTAATAGAATTTGTGAGTGAAATCATCTGACCCTGAAAAGATATTAATACAAATTAAATTTCCATAACAGATATTAGACTATTCAGGTTATCTATTTATTTTAAAATGCATTTGATAATTTGTATCTTTCAAGAAATTGGTCCATTTTATCTAAGGAATCATTTTATGGACATAAAGTTGTTTGTAGTATTTCTTCATTATAATGTCTGAAAAGCCAGCCACCATTAAAATGGCAAAGCACAGAGTTATTGCCAATAATCTTAAAAAAACAAAATAGAATAATAAAAATTATTTTAACAATCCAAAGGAAGGCAGAAAAAGAGGAAAGAGGAAACAAAAATCAGATGGAGCAAATAGAAAACAAATAGCAACATGACAGATTTAAATCTATGCATATATAAAATTACATTAAATAAAAATGACCTCAACATGAGTGAAAAGACAGATATTGTCAAATTGGATTTTAAAAAAGCAATATTTACTGCCTATAAGAAACACACTTTAAGTATAAAAATATGAATAGGTTAAAAACAAAAACACAGAAAAAAGTATACCATGGTGACCCTAGTCAAAAGGAATATGGTGCATCTATTAATATCAGATAAACATAGATTTTAAAGCAAAAGATATTACCAAGAATAAATAAGTTTATTTTATAATGACAAAGCGTTCAAGTCAGGAAATAACATTCCTAAATGTTTATTCATCTAATAAAAGAGCTTCAAAATATATGAAGCAAAAAATGTTAGAACTACAAAGAGAAACAGACAATTCCATGACTTTGTTTAGAGATTTTAATACCCCTTCCTTGACACTGAGATAAGTAAAAAATCAGTAAGGGTATAGAAAATTTAAGGAACACTATAAACCAACTTGACTTAATTGATACTTATAGAACACTCCACCCAATGACAGAAGAATGCTCATTTTTTTCAAGTATACATGGAACATTCATCAAGCTAGGCATATTCAAGGCAATAACAGAAACCTTAAGAAAATTTAAAAGATTCAATTCATACAAAATATGTGGTCTTACCACAATGAAATTAAATTAGAAATCAATAACAAAGACATCTGAAAACAAAATAAAACCTTTCCAAATAATCCATGAGTAAAAAAGTAAATCTGAAGAATAATTAAAATATATTTTAATCTTAATGAAAATGAAAACAGAACATATGAAAATTTGTGGAATAGTATTAAAGCAGTAAGAATGAGGAAATTTATAGTACTAAAACATTTCTATTAGAAAAAAACAAACAAACATGACAAACAGAGACTCAGAGACATGGACTGTGGATTAGTGGTTATTAGAGGGAAGGAGGGGAGAGGGCAGATAAGAGTAAAAGGGGTCAAATATTTGCCGATGGAAGGAAATCTAACTTTGGGTGGTGAATACCCAATGCAATATATATATGACATACTATTGAACTTTACACTTGAAACATTTATTATATTAATCAATGCCACCCTAATAATTTTTAATTAAAAAGAGCAAAAGTTCTAAAATCAATGAACTCAGCTTAAACTTCAAGAAACTAGAAACAGAAGACCAAATTAAACCCAAAATAAGCAGAAGAAAGGAAATCATAAAAAATATCTGAGCGAAAATCAATTGCAGGAAACAAGGAAACAATAGAGAAAAATCAATGAAACCAAAAGCTGGTTCTTTGAAAAGATCAATAAAATTGATAAATGTCTAAGCAGACTGATAAAGAAAACAAAGAGAGTAAAGGAGGAGATAGGGGGGAAAATTAAATCATTCTTTTAATTAAAAATTAATTAATTAAAAAAGAAAAAGAGAAAACATTCATTTACTAATATCGGAAATGAGAGAAGTAACATCATACAGATGCCACAAAATATTAAAATAATAATGGAATGTTATGAACAACTGTATGTCCATAAATTTGACAATTTAGATGAACTGGACAAAATCATTAAAAAAACAGCCAAACTACTAAAGCTCATATAAGGAAAATTAGATAACCTGAATAGCCCCACATTAATGAAATTGAATTGGTAGTTAAAAACTTTCCTACAAAAGAATTTTAACAAAAAGGAAAATTAATTAAAAAAAAGTTTTAAAAAATATGGAAAACCTTCCCACCAAAAAATACCAGAACCCAAATGATTTCACTAGGGAATTCTACCAAAATTTTCAGGAAGAAACAATAACAATTCTACACTATTTCCCAGCTCATAACAACTGATAACAAAATGTTTTCTAAGAAACCAACACTACCTTTATACAAGTTTTCTAAAAAAAAATTTAGTAAATTGAATCCAACTATATCAATATATAAAGAGGCTAATAATATATAATGATGAAGTTGCATTTATCCTAGGAAGACAGAGATGATTTAACATTTCAAAATCAGTCAATATATTTCATTACATTAACACACTAAAAAGGAAAAACCATATGGTCATCTTAACAAATACAAAAAAAAGTACATAAAAAAATTCAATATCCGTTTCTGATAAAAATTCCCAGCAAAGTATGAAGAAAAGGGAGCTTCCCTCAACCCCATGAAAAGTATTTACAAAAAACCTACAGCTAGCATCACAGTCATTGATGAAAGATCAAGAATGGGAAAAAGAATGTCTACTTTTATCCTTCTATTCAACATTACACTGGACATTTCTAGCCAGTGCAATCAGGCAAGACAGAGAAATAAAAGACATCAGTCTACAGCCATGCCACCCTAAACAAGCCTGATCCCATCTGATCTTGGAAGCTAAACAGGATCAGGCCTGGTTAGTACTTGGATGGGAGACCACCTAGGAAGTCCAGGTGCTGTAGACGTAAAAAAATAAAAAATAAGAGATTGTAAACTGACAACGTCCTTGCAATTTGTTTGTGAGGTCAACCAAGGGCTGCCTTGCCTTAAAAAATGAAATAAAAGACATTGATTGGAAAGGAAAAAGTAAGATAGTCTTTATTCACAGACATAATCATCTAAGTATAAATTCTGATGGGATTTTCAGAAAATCTCCTTAAACAATTAAGTATGTTTATCAAAACTGCAGTTTACAAGATCAATATATTAAAATTATGTTTCTACATACTAGCAGTGAAAAATTGATAATCTAAATTAACAAAGCAATACCATTTTCAATAGGAACAAAATACTTACTGATAACCAATTCAATAACTAATCCAAAATATTTAGGGATAAATCTGACAAAAGATGAGATAGAACTGAACTCTGAAAACTACAGAATGTTTCTGGAGGAAATTGAAGAAGACCCAGATAATTGGGGAGATATATGTTAATGGGACAGGAGACTCAACATTAAGATGTCAACTCTCTCTAAATTAATTGATAGATTTAAATGCAATCCCAATCAAAATCCTTGAAAGCTCTTGTAGAAACTGAGAAGCTGATTGTAAATTTTCTATGGAAATGCAAAGAACGTAGAATACCTAAACCAACTTTGAAGAACAAAGTTGGAGGGCTAATATTGCCTGATTCTGAGACTTGTTTTAAAGCTATTGTTATATAAACATAGTGCTATTTGTACAAAATAAATAAATAAATAAATGGAACAAGATCAAAAGTCTAGATATAGACTTAAACATATATGGACAACCAATTTTTGACAAAAGTGAATAGACAATTTAATGAAGAAACAATAATCTTTTCAATAAATAATGTTAGAACAATTGGATGGATATCTTTATGCAAAAAAAAATCCACCCCTACCTTGCATCTATAAAAAAATTAACTCAAAATGGATCATAGACCTACATATAAAACTTCTAGAATAAAACAGAAAAAAACCTTTGTGAAACTGGATTGAGCAAAAATTTCTTAGATATGACACCAAAAACAAAATTCATGAAAAAATTAATAAATTGGACTTGATAAAAAAGAAAAACTTCTGTTCTTCAAAAGACATGGCAAAGAAAATGGGAAGACAGCCCACAGAATGAGAGAACATATGGGCAAAGCATATATCTGATAAAGGATTTGTACCCAGAATATATAAAAAAACCATTGAATCTTATCACTAAGAAATCAACAACCCAATTAAAAATGTACAAAAGACATGAACAAACATTTTACCAAAGAAAATATGTGGATAGCAATAAAGCATATGAAAAGGTGCTCAACATCATTAGTCATTGGAGAAATGTAAATAAAACTGTAATGAGATACACACTATTAGAATGGCTAAAGTTCAAATTCTGACCATACCAAGAGTTGACAAGAATGTGGAGAAACTGGAATTCTGATGGGAATGAAAATAAGCAGTACAACTATTTTTGGAAAACAGTTTGGCAGGTTCGTAAAAAGTTAAACATACATTTGCCGCTCTTAAGTTTTTACTGAAGAGAAATTAAAGCATGTGTCAAAATAAATACTTGTACATGAATATTCATAGCAGCTTTATTTGTATTGGCCAATAACTGAAAACAACTCAAATGTCCTTCAATTAGGGAATAGATAAACAAACTATGATATGTCCATACAATTGAATACCTCTCCAGATTAAAAAGAAATAAACTATCCCATATGATTCCATTTATGTAAAACTCTAAGTGCAAGCTGTTATATAATGACAGAAATTAGATCAGTAGTTGTCTTGAGACAAATCTGAATGGCAAGGGATTACAAAGGAGCATGAGGAAACTTTAAAGGGTGATATATATGTTCTATACCTTAATCGTGGTGATGTGTCCATATGTCAAATATTATTAAATTGTATACTTTAAATATGTGCAGTTTTGTTATATGGCAATTATATCTAAACAAAGCTGTTAAATAATCCCAGCAGGATTTTTTTTTAGATGTAAACAAGCTTATTCTAAAATTTATATAGAAAGGCACAGGACCTAGATTAACTAGAGCAATTTTGAAAAAGAAGAATAAAATGGAAGGAATCATTCTACTCAGCATTAAGGCCTACTAAATAGCCACAATAATCAAAATAGTGTCATAATGGAAGAATAGACACATATGTCAATAGAAGAGAATAAAAACCTAGAAATAGAGTCAAATAAATATACCCAACTGATTTTGGACAAAGAGACAAAAACAATTCAGTTGAGGAAACATAACCTTTTTTAACAAATGATGCTAGAGCAGTTAATTTTCCATAGGCAGGAAAATTAACCTCTATCTAAACCTCATACATTTTACAAAATTAACTCAAGATAGATCACAAGCTTAAATGTAAAATATAAAATTAAATTTTACTAATTTAACTAATTAAAACTAATTATTATAAAATTGGGGGGTGAGGGATAGAGGAAGTCTCCAGATTATACGACTAGTTAGAGTCCTTAGACTTTACACTGAAAGCATGATCCGTAAAAGGAAATATTTATAAATTGGACTTTATCGAAGTTAGAAAAAAATAATTGTGTTGAGGATGAAAACACAAGCTACAGACTGGGAGAAAATATTTGCAAATCACATATTTGAAAAAAGGACTTGTATCTTGAATATATAAAGAACTCTCAAAACTTGACAGTAAAAAAAAATCCAGTTATAAAATGGGTAAGAGACATACAGATGGCAAATAAGCTCATGAGAGTGTATGTCAATATCACTAGCCATTAGGACCATGAAAATTGTTGGAAAGAGAGATCACTACACACCTATCAGAATGGCTAAAATTAAAAAAAAAAGTGACAATACCAAATGCTGGTGAGGATTCAGGGAAACTGGGTTACCCATATGTTGCTGGTGGAAATATAAAATGATAGAATTCACTCTAGAAAACACTTGGGCAGTTCTTATAAAACTGAACATGTGAGTACCATACAACCCAGCAATTGCACTCTTGGGCAATTTATTTCCCAGAGAAATGAAATTTATGTTTACACAAAAGTCTGTACATGGCATAGACACTATAATTACCAATGCTATATTGTGTATTTGAAAGTTGCTAGGAGAGTAGATCTTAAAAGTTCTCATCATAATAAAATAATTGTAACTATGAACTATGTATGGTGATGGATGTGAACTCAACTTATAATGGTACTAATTTTGCAATCATGCATGTATCAAATCATTATGTTGTCTGCCTAAAACTAATACAATTTTTGTCAATTATATCTCAATTTAAAAAACCTTGTACATGAATGTTCACAGAAGCTTTATTTATAACAGAAATTGGAAACAACTCAGCCTTCAATACCCAGAGAGCATTCACGTGAATAATTAAACAAACTGTGATAATCCATACCATGGAATCCTACTCAGCAATAAAAAGGAGTGAACTATTAATATAAACAACAACTTGGGTAAATCTCCAGTAATTATCCTCAGTGAAAAGCTAAACCCACAAGGTTACATGCTGACTGGTTTGATTTATATAATATTCTTTAAATGACAAAATATAGAGAACAGATTTGTGATTGCCAGGGATTTTGGATGGGTTGAGGTGGATATTTGTGGAGAAGATGGGGTGTATAATTTTAATAGGGCATCATGAGAGACCCTTGCAGTGATGGAAATGTTCTTTATCTTGACATCAGTGGCAGATGCAAGGACCTACACATGTGATAAAATTGCATAGAAGTAAATAGACAAGCACACACACACACACACATGACTGAGTCCAAGTAAAACTGGTATATCTGAATCAATTTGCTCTTTCCACCACATCTGCAGTTACTTCCTCTACTGGAGTCTTGAACCCCTCAAAATCATCCATGAACTTTGGAGTCAACTTCCTCCAAACTCCTGTTAATGTTGATATTTTGACCTCTTCCCATGAATAATGAGTGTTCTTAATGGCATCTAGAATGGGGAATCCTTTCTAGGAGGTTTTCAATTTACTTTGCCCAGATCCATCAGAGGGATCAGTATCTATGGCGGCTACAGCCTTACAAAGTGTTTCTTAGATAATAAGACTTGAAAGTTGAAATCACTCCTTCATCCTTGGGCTACAGAATGGATACTGTGTTAGCAGGCACGAAGACAACATTCATCTTGTCCATCATCAGAAGAGCTCTTGGGTAACCAGGTGCCTTGTCAAAGAGCAGTCATATTTTGAAAGGAATCTTTTTTCTGAGCAGTATGTCTCAACAGTAGGCTTAAATATTCAGTACACCATTTTGTAAACATATGTGCTATCATCCAGGCATTAATGTTCCATTTATAGAGCACAGGCAAGTAGCTTTAGCATAATTCTTAAGGGCCCTAGGATTTTCAGAACGGTAAATGAGCACTGGCTT